>JABUQX010073213.1:0-15000 GCA_015478945.1 Trachelipus rathkii
GAGAGAGGATATTTTTGTTATCCAGCTCATCAACACCCTCAATTATTGTTAGTATCATATAATAACAATATATGAGAACAAAGAAAAAAGCACATATTTTATCTCAGCCAGAAAAGTTATATATATAATATATATATATATGATAATACTAGTATATATATAATTATATATATATATATATATTATTAGGGTAGTAATATATATATTATATATATATATTATATATATTATATATATATTATATAATTGTATATTATAGTATATTTATATTTATATATATTTAATTATTTTCTAACTTCTCATGAGACTGTTATACTCTTCTCATCAAAACTGCAGGTCCTTATTTAGGGGATATTCAATGTACATCAACATGAAGGTTGGTCCTCAACTGCGTTAAGTGGGGAGGAGGCCGAATCATTTAGTATTCTCAACCGATTGGAGCTCTATATTAAAGAACCCACATACACGTTCCGGTCGTCCTAACAATTCTTGAACACACTTGACCTATGTTTCAAAACTAGTCCTTCCTCTATAAATACACCACTTCGCTCCTATTGGTAAATCTGACCACAACCTTATATTCTCTTAACTTTAATATTTCTCTCCAATCACTCCAATCCTGACCTACGCGTTTTTCGGCACTTTGATGCCGATTGGGAGGCCTTGCGTGCTTTTACGCTAACTATAATTGGAATTGACTGCTTTGACTCTGGTGACGCTCAGTTCTGCGAAAGGTGGGAGCTTGTAATACTGATGATGCAGGTTCATTCCTTTTCGATACTAAATCTTTCTCTCCTCATAATCCATGTTCGATCGTGCTTGTTCTGCATGGCCATTCAGGCTGAGACAGTGCGTATCGGGAGTGGAAATCTCTGTTCTCCTAAATCTTGCTAAATTTTATTCAGCGTAGGAATCGTTGAGGGATACTCTTCGAGAGCAAAGCGGGCTTTTCTCAACGAAAGTGCGCTAATCTCCTTTGTTTCTCCTACTGATAAATATTTATGGCTCTTGCCAAAAACATCTCTAACATTTTCTGTAAATCTGCCTTCCATCCTCTTATTCGTTCTGAGGTTCTGTTGCTATTCTCCACTGAAAAGGCCATCTCTTCGCTCCTATTTTCCTCTAAATCAACCCTGGAATATTCTGGCATTCCTCTCCTCCTCTCGGTGTCTATGCCTTTGCACTGTGATTAATTTGATCGAGTGCATGGCTCCTGAATCTATGAACGTTAGAAGGCGGGTGGCCGGATGGCATTCCTCCCGTGTTTTGATGGAGTGTGCTTCCGGTGTGGCCCTCCTCTTGTTCATGATTTCTCTATGTCTTAATATAAACTTTCTCCTCAGTGTTGAAGAAGCATGCTAACATCCAACCAGATTCCGAAAAAGGGAGCGCTCTGATCCTTCTAACTATCGCCTATAGTTCTCACTTTATTCTATTTAAGCTCTTTGAAACCCTTCTCACTCTCATTTCTAGATCATCTGGATCTCATACACTTCTTTTCATCGTCCAGTACGGGCTTTCGGCTCGAGTCTATCTGACGATATACTTTCCGTATCTTGTAACTGATTATGGTTCGGCGCCCCTTAGGAACTATGGAGGAGACTTGCGTGGTGCGGCTTGACATATTCCAAAGCTATTTTGCCGGTATGGCAGGGTCACTGCTCCCAAGCTCCCTTCCTGTGTGGGTTTCCTCCTTCTCTTTGCTTATTTGTCTAGTCTTCATCTCAATCACTCAATATGGCTGTTTTGGGCGACTTTCTCTTTTTCTGTCAATTGTGGTGTTTCCTCAGGGTTTGTCTTTCTTCCTATTTTATTCTTACTTTTCATTATCGATCTTCTCACCCTGCACATCTAACTTATCCACTCGTATGCCGATGACTGCCCTTATTTTCAACTCATTTCAATCTGCTCTCTTTTAACTTCTAGAATTTGCTCTGTCTATCTTATTCCGTCTACTGCTCAGCAGTTGGATATGAATTTCCGGTGCGGTCGTCTCAACGTGTGAAATTTAATTTCTTTAAAAACTCAACTTCTACAGATCTCTTTAAAACACCTTCCAACTTTCTATCTTCTTTCGACTCGGTCTTCTCGTTCTACCGTGACAATATAAACCCCCTTGGCCTAACATTCAAGCAATTCTTGGAAAACTCACATAAAAGGTTGCTAGGGGGCTCAAAGAACTGGGAATGCTGCTGTTTAAGTAGTAGGGTACGATATTGGAGGCCTTTTTGGCCTTGATTTACCCCCTGACCTTGACCACCTAATCTCTTTACCCACCTGACCTTGACTGACCCTTGACCTTTTTTGGCCTTGACACTTTTTTGACTCCTTCGAAGAAGGACTAGCTAGATCCGTCGAAGAATTGCTCCCTATATAATCCGCCCCCCCCTATTTGGCTTCCATTGGGTCAATTTTGGCCCACGCTAAATTTTTGCCTTGTGGCTTTTTGATGCTTGACCCTTGATATTTCTGACTGTTGATATCCTGACCTTGAATTACCTTTTCTTGACTTGCTAGGCTACGTATCTAACCTTGACAACACAACTACACAAATCCTTCACACACACCCCCAACACACAGGGCTCAGATTTTCCACATCTACTCCTGCTCCCTTCCCAACAGTCTTTTTTTGGCTCAAGCCTTACCGTGTCTTTTATTATGTTCGAGTTTTCCACTTCGTCAAAATCATAAATATATAACCCAGATACAATACGACTGCTTTACTCTAGGCGCAAGATTATAATCTTTAGTCACAGATCCAAACGTGAGATCTGGTAATGAGATATTTTAAAACAAGTCAATTATATAGCGAGTCTGTGGATTCCCAATATAATTATAATATTAATAATTTTATATATATAATTTGATAATAATAATAGAATAATAATTATAATATAATAATAATAATAAGAAAACTATAATATAATCTAATAATTAATTCTATAAGTTTATATTATTATCAAAGCTCTAAAATCTATAATTATAAATAAAATAATTATATATATATATATATATATATTTAATATATATATATATATAATAATATATATGTATATATATAGTATATATTATATATATATATATATATATATATATTATATAATATTATAAAAGAGAGAGAGAGAAGAGAGAGAGAGAGAGAGAGGAGAGATGAGAGGAGGAAATTTCCGTCTCGCTTCCACATGCCTATCATTGCTTGTCATTTATTTTTATGATAATTTTTTATTTTTATTTAACCATTTTAAGTATTTTAGTTATTTTAATAATTTATTATTTTATTATTTTAGATTTGAAATAATTTTAAATTAGTCTCTCGAAAACCTGGAAGTGGAACGATATCTTTGAACAAACGCGCTGACAAACAAGTGGAACCCAATTATATTATTACTAAATATATAGATATATATATAATATTATATTATATATATATATATATAATATATTATATATTATAATATGTATAATATTTAATATATATAATTATATTATTTATATATTTTTATATTTTTTGTTTAGTTTCCGAAAATTTTATTTTTTTAGATAATTTGAATTATAAAAGAGACGTAATTATTTTTAAATTTTTTTATTTTAATTAATTTTACGTATTGTAATTATGTTTATTTTTATTGATTTTAATTTAATTTTGATTATTTTTATTAGGTCTCTCGAGAAGTAGCACGTGGAACGCTCTGCCAAACACGTGGAAACCCAATATATATGATATTATATAATATATTATACATATATATATATATATATTATATTATTAATATATATAATATATATATATATATATAGTATATATTATATAGATTACATCCAACACACCTAACCTAACCTTACTAAACCTAACCTAACCTAACTATGCACTAACCTAAGCTACCTACGACCTAACCTAACCTAGCCTACACCTAACTTAGCCTACACCTAACCTGCTAACCTCTCCTAGCACATCCTAACCTAACCTAACTAACCTATCCTAAATACACCTAACCTAGCCTACACCTATCCTAGCCTACCACACTGAGCCTACACCTACACCTAAATACTACACATAGATTATACCCTCTAGATTACATACATCACACAATCCACACACATCACACACACTCACGCCTACACTTCCACACACCCGATATTTTATTCTCTCATCTTGTGTGGTTCATCTTTGATCGATTCATCTTTGAGCCGTCATCTTGATACCACCTAATATTGATAGGTTCATTCGTGATGAAGTCATCTTTGTCGCTTCATCTTTGATGGGTTCATCTTTGAATGCTAGATTTATTGATGGATCAATCTTTGATGATTCAATTTTGTGGGCCTCAACTTTTGATACCTTAGCTTTGTGGTTTTCATTCTTTGATGCCTCAGTCTTTGATACATTTCCAGCTTTTCTAACCCACATCATGAAAGAGTTTAATATTAATGTCTTCCCCTAGACCATAAGCTAGCCCACCAGGGCGCAGCGTGCGCCCTCCGCGCAAAGACAGCCAACCACCGCGTTCCTGCCCGCCGCGAGCGCTCGCAGGCGCAAGTATTAGCGTAACCAGCCGCGCGTGGGGCGCCGCAAGCGCTATATTTCCGCGTACCCGCCCGCCGCGTGCGCCCCGCAGGCGCAATATTTCCGCGCGCACGAAAAATATATATATATCAGTGTACATTTTTAAAAGAATTTTTTTTCTTAATAAAATATAGTAATATTTATTTCATTACTTAGAACATTTTTATTAAAACATTCATTGCGATTCTAAAAAACTGTAATCTCATATACAGACCTTTAGTTAACACGATATTCATCAACATTATTTTCCTCATCTACTTTTACATTAATAATGTTAAGTATTATAAATTTTAAAGAAATTGTATGTTAGTAAAAACACTATAGCGTGTCTATGATTTGTAATTTTTGGTCTATGCAATGTGTACGAAATTTTATTTAAACCCGAATTCATAAAATGATCATAATAATATAATAACTACATTATAGAGGTTTGTAACACCCTAAGGCGATTAGTATGGCTTTTTGTGATATACGGTTAAACTTTTTAACCTCATTTACTGCTTTACTCATCTGATATTTATTAACATTACATACCTTTAGCTGTAATCAGTTATCATAAAGGTGTTACATAGCAACAACGGGTTAGTATGCTTTTGTTTACTGTTTACTGCTTTAAGCCTCATATGTTTTACTGTTTACTCACTATATTTATTTAACTATTACATTCCTTAAAGCTGTAATCGAGTAAATTAATAGAGGTTTTCAATATTGCGTTTTAATTTATATTGTTTTACAAACTGTTTTATGCTTTAACTCTATGTTTTACTGCTTTAACTCATATATTATTAACATTTAACATACTGAAGGCATAGTCAATCAGCTAAATAATAGAGGTTTACATAGACCAAGGGATTAGAGCTTTGTTTTAACTGCTTTTAACTGCTTATGCTCATATGTCTTACTTTGCTTTAAATAAACTCATGTCTTTACTGCTTTAACTCATGATGTTGTCTCGCTTTAACTTCATGTTTTAACTGCTTTAATCTCTGTTTTACTAACCTTTAACTCTATGTTTTAACTGTTTAAACTCGTATGATTGTATTAACATTATTTTCTTTGATATTTTTAAAATATTTTCCAGTTTATGTCATTTTTACTTTTTTTTTTTTTTTCATATTCTTTTTTATTATTTTAACTTTTATTATTATTATTATTTATTTCTATTATATTTATTAATGTTATTTACTTCATGCCTTAATGTTATTATTATTTAACACAAACACACACACACACACACGTATAGTTTACACTAACACATACACACACAACATCCACTACACCACACCCAGACACTCAGACAACACACGCACCACTGTTTAAACCAATAAATTAAGTCTTTGGTTGAACATAACGTATAATGTTATTTCGGAAACATTTTTATTGTTTTAATTAATTATTATTTATATTACTCATTCATTTCTCGCTAAAATTATTTCAAAATTCTTATAAACATGTAAAAAATCAATGGTTATCTTTGAAACAAAGAATTTAATTATTAACTTTGAATACTTTTTTGTTTAAAAATTTATAACTATCAAGTTTTAAATAATTTTTTAAAATTTTTTATGAAATTTTTATTAACAAATATATTTACGTACGTTAAGGCAATAAGCAGTAAATCAGTAAGGGCAAGCACCACACCTCCTCTACCCATACCAAGCTATGCCACGTTTTATTCTATTGACTTACTGCTTTACATCATCTTTTACCATGTAATAAGTATAAAAATAACAAAATAAGTTTTTCTCTGCTAACATAACATGTATTTATTCAAAATCAATTCTAGTTTCTTATTTAAAAAATAACAATTATTCACTTACATTATATTATTCGCTCCATGTTAACTAAAAATAATTTCTAAAGTCTTCTAATAATTGGATTTCTTATTATTAGATATTAATTGAAAATCAGACACAGAAAACACAACAACGCCGCCTCCTACAGATACAAACTGACTCTCTCCTGTAAATTTGTAAATAAACTTTAGCCCTATTTAGATAACCTTTTGTACCCGGGGCATTAGGCTAATACCAGGTCAAAATAATTTCAAACTGACCTTTTTCTGTAAAGTGCATAACACGTTAGGCCTAAATTTTAGCCTAAATTTAGGATAATAAACCTTTTTGTATCCAAGGCTGATTTAAGCCTAATATGGGTCAAAAGGTAATTCCAGTATAGACAATATAGAGAATCAATGTTATTATTATTATAAATATATTTCAAACGAAACATACATTCTGGATCGGTAAGATCCTTTGAGGCAGGTAAGAAGGAAATTTTTCCTTACTTGAGTTGACGGAGTAATCCTTATCTCTATATGACATCGTATGTGATTGGTCGAGAAATATTCGCTTTTTGGTTTTAAAGTATGAAAAAACATGTTTTCATATCCTGATCCTTACCTTCTGAATTGATGAAAATATACTTTGAGCAGTTCGTGGATGTTTTAGACCAATACTCATATTTAAAATCAACTCCGTTTTGGCTGTTAAAGCGGCTGCACACAGTTCGCTGATTTGTAATAAAAGTGTTTACTTTACTAAGTGTAAATATAGATTCACCTTCAACAGGTATACCTCATCTACAAACATTGTCCATGGGAATCAAATCCAGGAAGTAGGGTTTCATCTTATATAAAGATGGATTTGAATTTTTCAAGTGTGCTACCATCACCCATGTAATATAACGATAGGTATTTCATGAGCCAAGAATTACTTTTGTATAATGAATCACACGAAGAGTGGCTTACAGAGATACTTTAAACAAGCATCAGCTTTAACTGGACCGAAAACAGTTATTAGCCTGTGGAAGAATACACGTAAGCAACTTCTCTAGCAATTTTTATAACATCAAAACATAATCATTTTGGAAGTTAGATTATGGGAGAATAATGAAACAGCCGTATTTGTACCTACATCATATGGATTCTAAATTTCAGGCCTACGCAGCTGAAATATATGTTAGAAGTACGTAGGCGAATGTTAATGCAGATCAAAAGACAATTAGTTTATCTTAATACGTACCGTAATTCATTACATCTTATACAAGAATACTACGCATTAAAAAACCTGATCGTGATCCAGCGTCGCATCATCGATCGCTTCCTAAGTTCTAAAGACGTACAGAAATTCATTTATCTACTTAGTAAACAATGGCAAGAAGATATGCATGTTCCAGATGTAAATATACTATTATCTGAGCGGAAACTTTTTACAATACCAATCAATTAAATTACGATGTATAGTTCGTATCTCAGTAACTTCAGTTAACACATAGTAAAAAGTTTCCGCTCAGAATCATAGTATATTACATTCGGATACAATGCATAATTACTTTCTGCCATTGTTTCTAATGATAAATGAATTCTGTACGTCTATAGACTTAGGAAGCGATCGATGATGCGCGTAGGATCATCGATCAGGGTTTTCTTAAATGCGTATATCTTGGTATACATGTAATGATACGGTTAGTAATGATAAACAATATGTCTTCTTCAATCTGATTAACTTCGCCTCGTACCCTACAATATTTCACTGCGTTTAGGCCGCAATTGTGAATCGCATATATGTAGTCCCAAATACGTTTTTCATTATCTCTCTCCATAACTAACTTCCAAACTATTTTTTGTGTTTTATATAAATGCTGAGTAATTTGCTTATCGCTGTTTCTTCACACAGCTAATAACTTGTTTCGTCCAGTTTTAAAAGCTGAGCTTGGTTAAAGTTATTCTGTAGCACTCTTCATGTGATTACTATGACAAAGTAATTCATCTGACTCATGAAATAGCTTGTATGTATAACTGGTGAATGGTGCACACTTGAAATCTCAAATCATTCGGTTTTCTTTAAAAGAAGAACTCCTCCTTCCTGGATCTCGATTCCACTGGACAATGTCTTGTATTGAGTTATACCGTTAAGGGGAATCATGATATACACTTAGTGAAAAATAGAACACTTTTATTACAAATAAGAGAACTTGTGCACCAGCTTAACAGCCAAAACGAGTATGATTTTGAAATGAGTTTGGGTCTAAACATCCACCTGCTCAAATATAATTTTCATCCAGAGAATTTCTATAATTATAAATAAACATTTTTTTCTTGTATTCAAAAGACGATAAATAATTCTCGACCAATCACATACGAGTCTGATAGAGATAAGGTTACCGTCCACTCTACAGAAGGAAAACATTGTCTTTTACCTCTAAATGGATCTTACCCGATCCAGCGTTCAGTTGAAATATATTTTATAAATAATATAACATTGATTTCGATTCTGATCTATACTGGAAATTACTTGCCAGTATAAGCTTAAATCAGTCCCGGATACAAAAAATGTTTATCCTAAATTTTAGCCTAAATTTAGGATAAAGTTATTGCAACCACATTTTACAGAAAAGGTCAGTTTGAAATATATTTGACCTGGTATGAGCCTAATCGCCCGGGTACAAAAAGCTATTCCTAAATTAGGGCGAAAGAGTATTTCAAACATTTCACAAGAGCAATGTTTCCAAAAAGTTTCGTATCTTGTAAGATGCGGGTGGTTGTGTTTTCTCGTTTTGGATTGTCATTGTACATAGATAATAATAAAAAAATCCAAATTATTTAAAAAATTTGAAAATTTTTAGTTAACATGGAGCGAATAATATAAATTAAGTGAATAAATGTTGATATGAAACCTAGAATATTTAATAAAATACATGTTATGTTAGCAAGAAGAACGCTATTTTGTTATTTATACTTATTACATGGCTAAAGATGTAAAGAAGTAAGTCAATAGAACAAAAGGTGGCATACTTGGTGTAAAGGGGTGCTAGGGGCTTGCCTAACTGATTTACTGTTTATTGATAAGGTCGTAAAATATATGTTTTTAATAAATTTTCAAAAATTTTGCTAAATTATTTTAAAATTCACTTCAGTAAATTTATTAAACAAATAATTTAAATAATAAATCTTTGTTCAAAGATAATATTTGATTGTATTATAGAAGTTTTAAGAACTTTAAAATTTGTTATAATTGAATGAGTATTATAAATTGTTACGTATTTAATTAAACATAAAAATGTTTCAATAAATTATAAGTATGTTCATACAAAAGAACTTTTTTGATATGTTTAAACAGGGTGCGTTGTGTGTGGTGTGTGTGTGTGTGTGTGTGTGGTTGTGTGTGTGTTGGTGTGTGTTGGTGTGTGTGTGTGTAAAATGGCATGAAGTAAATACACATATATAATAATAAAAATAAAATAATAATTATAAAATAATAAAGAAATAACTAAATAATAAAAAAAATAAAAATTTTAAAGTATAAAGTATTCGAACAAATTCGCCTATAAACAAGAAAACATAATTAAAAATATACGAGTGTAAAGCGTAAAACATATGTAGTTAAAGCAGAAACATAGTTTAAGCGGTAAAACTAGTTAAAAAGTAAACATGAGTTAAACAGTCATTGAATTAAGCAGTAAAACATATTGAGTTAAAGCAAGTAAATGCATAAAACAGAAAATACTAAATCCTGGTGATATTAACAGCTCTATTGAGTTACTGATTACTGCTTTAAGGTATGAATGTTAATAAAATATATGAGTTAAGCAGTAAAAATATGAGTTAAAGCAGAATAACAGTAAAAAAGCATACTAATCCCTTATGTAACACCTCTATTGATTTTACTGATTTCTGCTTTAAGGTATGTATGTTAATGAAATATGTGAGCTTAAAGCAGTAAGAAACATATGAGATAAGAGCAGTAAACAGTAAACAAAAAGCATTACTAACCCCTTGTTGCTATGTAACCTTATTGATTTCTATTACAGTCTTTTAAGCGTATAATGTTAATAATTATGTGTTGTTAAAGCAGTAAAAACATATGAGTTAATAGCGTAATACAGTAATCAAGAGCATACTAACTACCCCTTGTTTGTTATGTAAACCTCTATTTGATTTACTGATTAACAGCTTTAAGGTATGTAATGTTAATAAAATGTGAGTTAAAGCAGTAAACATTAAAAGCATAAAACAGTAAAACAAAAGCATCCTAATCTTAGGTGTGGTAACAACTCTATTGAATTGTGTTAAAAAATGTTAATGTTTTTATAAAATTGTACAAATTTAGTAAAAAAAGATGTTTATATTCAACACTCTGATTTTTATCTCTACAAGAAGATGTCAACATTCGTATGATATTAGTAAAAATTAATAGAAAAAACAATGTTAATAAATATAATTAATATATAGGTCTGTATAGTTTAGCAGTTGTGAAACTGGAAAACATTTTTATTAAAATGGATTAAGTAGAAAATAATAAAAGCTAATAAGTATTTGAAGATTAATTCTTTGAATATTTAATTGATATCATATTTTTTCGTTCGCGCGGGAATAACTGCGCCTGCGGGCTGCGCGGCGCGGTACGCGGAAATATAGCGCTGGGCGCCGACAGCGGCCGGCGTTAGTGAAATATTGCGCTCGGGCGCTGCGCCGCGGGCGGGACGCGGTGAACATTAGGACTGTTGTGCGCGGAGGCGCTACGCTGCGCCTGTTGGGTAGCTTATGATCTGGAGACATTATATTCAACTTCTGTTCTATGATGTGGGTGAAAGGCTGGAAAATGTATCAAAGTATGAGGCATCAAATAGATGAACATCAAAGCTATATGTTATCAAAGTGAGCCACAAAATTGAATCTCAAAGATGAACCATCATAATCTGAGGCATCTAAAGATGACCATCAAAGATGAACCTGACAAATGATGCTTATCACGATGAACCATCAATAAGGTGGTATCAAAGATGAACGCATCAAAGATGAATCTCAAAGATGAAACATGCAAGATGAGAATCAAAATATGTGTTGTAGTGTGGCGGAGTGGTATCTGTGTGTGGTGTGTATGTATCTAGGGAGGGTGTAGTCTATGTGTAGGCTATGTTAGGTGTAGGTGTACGGACTAAGTTAGGTTAATGGGTGGCTAGGATACGGTGTAGGCTAGGTTAGTTAGGTTAGGTTGTTAGGTTAGGTTAGGATAGGTTAGGTTAGTTAGGTTGGCTTAGGGTTAGGTTATAGGTATGGTAGGTTAGGTAGGTGTATGTTTGTGTCTGTGTGTGTGTGTGTGTGAGTAATAAAATAATATATATATATAGTATATATAATATATATATATATATATATATATATATATTATAATATATATATATATAATAAATATATATATATATATATATATATATATAAGATATTTATATAATAATTACTTATATATATAGATATTATATATATATGATATATATAGTATATATAAATATTATATACATATTTTATATATATTATAATTAAAGATATATATAGATATATAATATTATATATATTTATATATATATATAATTGTTTGGTTTAGTGGTTGACTGAGACAGTCTCGTAGCCCATGTGACTTTTATACTGTTTTATTTCTTAAGTGCTAATGTCTTATTATATATATATATATATATATATAATATATATAATAATAATATATATATTAATTTATATATTATATATATATATTATATTATATATTATATATAAATTATATTATATATTATTATATATATATTATAATAATATTAATGGGTTTTCAAGTGTTTTTGGCAGAGCGTCCAGACTGCTACTTTCGAGTTAGACCTAATAAAAAAATTCAATTAATAATTCAAATAAAAATAAGCATACAGTCAATTCGTAATAATTAATAATAATAAAAATAATAAAATACGTAATAAATTAAAATGATTAAATAAAAAAATTTTTGCGATATAAAGAGGACAATAATATATATATAATTATATATATATATACTAATATAATATATATATAATATATTATATATATATATATATATAATATTATATATATATATATATATATAGTATATATATAATATACTTATATATATATATAATATATTGGTTCTCACGTGTTTGTCACGCGTTTTTCCAAAGATTTCGTTCCACGTGCTGGTTGCGAGAGACTAATAATTAATAATTCAAATTAAAATATTTACAATACGTAAATAATTAAACATAACTTAAAATTCATAAAATAAGTTAAATTAAAAATAAAATTTTCGATATTAAAGAGGACAAGCAATGATTGCAATTGGCCAGACGGAAAATCTTTCTCTCTCTCTCTCTGTCTCTCTCTCTCTCTCCTCTTCCTCTCTCGTCTCTCTCTCTCTCTCTCTCTCTTCTTCTCTCTCTCTCTTTTTATATAATATATATATATATATTAGTTATATATATATACTATATATATATATATATAAATATTATATAAAATAAAAATTTTTCATTTGTATGTATCTATATATATATATATATATATAATATTATATATATAAATATATATATAATTATTATATTAATTATTATTATTATTATTTATTATTATTATATTGTATCTATTATTTATTATTATATTATTAATTATATAATTATTTATATATTATCTCATTATTATTATTATTGGGAAATTTGAACGCTTATATTGACTTGATTTAAAAATATCTCATTACCAGATCTCACGTGGATCTGTGGCCTAAAGATTATAAATTTGCCCTAGAGGTAACCGGTTCGTTATTGTATTGGGTTTATATATTTTGATTCGATGACGATAAGTGAACTCGACATATATCAGAGACGGTAATATTGAAGGAAAAAGGACTGCGCTGTGGGGATAGGGAGCAGTGAGTATGGTGGAAAGTCGTGACCTCGTGTGTGTGTGGGGTGTGTGGTAGGGGTATGTGCCGTGTGTGTGTGTGCTCAATTTAGGATACGGTAGCGGTCAGAAATGGTATCAAAGTCAGAAATATCAAGGTCAAGACATCAAAAAGCTACAAAGCCAAAAATTAGCGTGGGCCAAAGATTGACCCAGTGGAAGACCGCAAATGGGGGGGCGTAAAATTAGGGGGCATGATACTACGACGGCATGCTAGCTAGTCCCCTTCTTTCGAAGAAACGTCAAACAAGAGGTCAAGGTCAGTCAAGGTCAGGTGGGGTAAAAGAGGGAATAGGTTGGCTCAATGGGTCAGGTGGGGGTAGAATCAAGCTTAAAAAGGCCTGCCAATATGGTAGCCCTACTCACTGTTTAGACTGCGCAGATTTTTTTCGGTTCTTTTCGGGTTACTCCCAGATTGATACAAGGGCCTCATCCGCCTTTGTATGGAGTCTCGCTCCGTATTGGGGGGCTCTTGGTTTCACCCGGCTTTTTAGGACCAGGGTTCGCAGTCAAAGGCCAAAGAGACTTAATAGAAACTGTTCGTACTTTCCACTTCACTTGAGCACTTCTATCTTTGCGGCGCGATGTGGTGCTTTTAGCTCTTTTTCCCATTAGGTACGCAGTGGCAAATGTCTCGTAGGGAACTGTAACCTCGCGTACACCACCTTTACGGCCCGCGTAGCACATTAGGGTGGCGTGTTGTCTGAGCATTGTAGTTTTGTGTGGAATATTGTACTTCCAAGGCTAGTAGCTGGCGGTGCTCTTCTTTCCCTGCCACCTCTGTCTGTGGAATTCTCTTCCATCTTCTGTGTTTCTGCTGAATTTAATTCCCTCACTTTAAAGCCTGCGTCTGTGCTCATTCTGCGTATTGCATTAAGTTGGTGAGCTTTGAGACGTGTAAACTCCCGTCCTTGAATACGGTCTGCCCTGTGATGTGGTGACAAAACTATATAATAGTATACTATTATATATATATATAATATATATATATAATATTATAATATATATATATATATATATATATATATATATATATTAATATCAGTGGCGGTTTTTGGGGGTAGGCAGAGTAGGCAAGCCTACTTGCCTAGTGAGCCAAAAAATATTAAAAGTCAGATAAAAAACATATATTATATATATATATATATATACTATATACTACTATATATCTATATATATATATAATGACTTCGTTATATATAATAATATATATATATATATATATTATACTAATATACTATATATATAAATAATATATATATATATATATATATATATATATATATATAAATCATATATTATATATATATATATAATATATATAAATATATATATATATATATATATATATAATATTATATATATATAATATATATAATAATATATATATATATATATATATTATATATATAATATATAATGATTTCGTGTCGAGAATAAAGTCTTAGCTTAAGATGCCGGCATCAATTTGTACTCGATTCCTTTTTTAATTGTAGCGATCGGTGCAATTTGTACTTCTCGGAGTCAAAAAATAGTTCCTTATTTCTCTAGGGCTAGGCAACTTTGGATGTGCTGCGGTATGGGCAGTATCAGTCATTTTTTTTTTTAAATATATCGCGTTTTAAATTGGATTAGCAAGAAATAATAATAGATATTATTAATACTATAATAATTAGTATATATTAACTAATTAATAATT
>JABUQX010073213.1:22500-25000 GCA_015478945.1 Trachelipus rathkii
GGAGATTTTTAATGGAAAAGTAGAATAAAAATGTTGGAGAATAGAACAGAACCTTGCGGAACACAACAGTTAACAGGAAAGGAGAAGCAGACGCTCCACAACAAGTGCTGAATCATTGGAGCGATCAAGAGAGAAAGCCTAGACAAGAGTAAGCAAAAGAGAAGATGATAACCCAAAGGAAAGGGAGCTTAGGAGCAGTGACGCGTTGCCAAAACCCGGTCAAAGGCCTTGAATGTCAAGTGCCACCACGCAGACTCCCCATGATCCCTAAGGGCAGAAGACCATAAATCAGTTAAAAAAGGAAAGTATGTCACCAGTTTACCTCGCGTCGGAAGCCATACTGGTGATCGGAAAGAAGGAATTGAGACTCCAGATGATCCAGGAAATGAGAGTTAAGAAAAGTTTCAAAGATCTTAGATAGAATACAAGTGAGAGCTATAGGGCGATAGTTTGAAGGATCAGAGTGGCTACCTTTTTCGCAATCGGTTGGACATATGCACGCTTCCATTTCTGATAGGGAAAGTATTAGTATTTAGACATAGAGAGTATAATTGAACGAGGACAGGCGTCAGCTCGGAAGAACACTCCCTCCAAAACACAGGGGAGAATGCCAAAGCCGAGCCACTTAGCCTTCCTGACGTTTCATTAGACTCAAGATCCCCTGCACACGCATCGATGTGTAATTACAGGTAAAGACATGGGAAACCTCAGAGAGAGGAAAAGGAGTAGGAGGAGGGATCCAGAATCGTCCAGGGTAGAATTAGATGAAAAAAGGAGCGAACGAGAATATGAGCCTTATCAGAAGGAGAGTAGCAACAGAACCGTCCCGAGCGAATAAGGAGAGGGGAAAGGCAGATTACAAAAGTTGATAGAGATGTTTTTGGCAAGGGGCCAGAAATTTTTATCAGTAGGAGAACCAAGTAGGTTGTCGCACTTTCTTTTAGTAAAAGTACGCTTAGCCTGACGAATAATATCCCTGCAACGATTCCTAGCAGAATGAAAATTAGTAAGAGTGATAGGAGAACGAGAGTTTTTCCATGCCCGATACGCAATGTCTCTCTCCTGAATGACGCGAGAACAAGTTCCATCGAACCATGGATTTCACCATCTACTTGGATTTCACAACAACTAAAACCTCTCATAAGTAATATTTCTTCAGCACATCTAAAGAATTCAGAAGATTTCATACATAGAACTAGACTATATATATATAACCATTAGTACTCGCACAAACAAAAATCCACTATACCTCTGTGCCACATGTCAATCATCCAAATCGCAACTTCTTCTCCCCTACCCCTCCCATTCCTCTCCACTCCAGCACATACACATTTCACACCACACAACTCATCTTCACGGTTTCCTTTCTTCTTCGTTTCAGTCACAGCGAGCAAATCAAATTTACTTTTTCTAAATGCATCCATCACCTCTCACCTCGTTTCCTCAACATTTATTAGTGTGACATTCCATGTACCCAAACGATTCATACAATTTCGCCGAAAGATATATCGTCACATACGGCGATCACGATCATGTTCGAGTCCTGCAATATCATACCTAGCAAGAGATAAGTGGTAGTGGGCAGGTAACCCAACTAGCACTGTCCCTTTAGTCGCCTTTTATGACACGCAGAATATACTCTGTGGGCAATTCTTTCTCCCCCAAACATAGGGATATAATGTAATGTCTGTAAGGTGTTGTCCAGAAGTGGAGTGTGTATATGAACGCATAAGAGAAAGGCGAACCATTGGGCACTGGAATGTCATGGGAAATACCCTACACACCATAAGCCCAATGGGAGGTACTTCCATCGCTTATATAGAGAATATAATATATATAATAAATTATATTAACATTATAATACTTTAATTTCTTAAAATACTATTTAAAATTTTTTTCTAAATATATATATATATAATATATATATATATATATATATATATATATATATATATATATATATATATATATATATTTGAATTTTGTAAGGAAAATATATGCTGGTATTTTGATTGAAAGACTGCGTCAGTGACTAAAAGACTGATTGGCGAAGAACAAGGTGCATTTAGAAGTGGAAGAGGATTTGTAGACCATATCTTCACATTGAAACAAATGATTGGGAAAGATGAGAGAGAAGAAGAATAAATTGTATTTAGGTTTTATGGACTTGCAGCAGGCGTATGGCAGTATTAACAGGAAGGGTATGTGACAGGTGTTAGTGATTGATATATGGTGTTGGTGAAGGGCTTCTGAATGGAATCAAAAGTATGTATGTATAGTGAAGCGTGCGTAAAAATAAATGTAATAAAGAGTGAATGGTTTATTATTAATAGTGAAGTGAAGCAGGGATGTGCTATGCCTTCTTGGCTATTTAACTTGTATATTGATGGGGTGATAAAAGAATTAGAGGTAGGGGTGGTAGGGAAAGTGTTAGACTGATGAAGAATGGGAGTGGAGGGTGCCCTACTTTTTGTAAGCTGAAGATTTGGTTTTGTGTGGT
>JABUQX010073213.1:32500-67525 GCA_015478945.1 Trachelipus rathkii
CTAAAATTGTAGCGTTTTACATACCCTAAATCAGTAAATCAGTAAATCAAACCACCCAACCTACAGTCCTATCCAACCATGATCTATTGATCTATTGATCTATTGATCTATTGATTCAAGTCATATTTTTCACTAAAATTGTAGCGTTTTACATACCCTAAATCAGTAAATCAGTAAATCAAACCACCCAACCTACAGTCCTATCCAACCATGATCTATTGATCTATTAATCTATTGATCTATTGATTCAAAACATATTTTTTACTAAAATTGTTGCGTTTTACATACCCTAAATCAGTAAATCAAACCATCATCCAACCGCCCATCTGTCCATCCGTGATCTATTAATCTATTGATCTATTGATTCAAGTCATATTTTTTAGTAAAATCGTCATGTTTTACATACCCTAAATTAGTAAATTAGTAAATCAAACCAGCCATGCCACACTGCCTACCTTATCCATGATCTATTGATCTATTGATTTATTGATCTATTGATTCAAGTAATATTTTTTAGTAAAATTGTAATGTTTTACATGCCCTAAAACAGTAAATCAGTAAATCAAACCATCCACCCTACCCTCCATACCACCCCACCCTCCCACGATCTATCGATCTATTGATCTTTTGATTCAAGTCACATTTCGAGTATCATTTTAAATAAACATAACATAAAAACAAATTCTTTATACACTGATCAACGAATATATGATAACGTAACAAAGTTTTCATATTAATAATGCTAACATAACATCATCAGATCTAAGAATATAATGTACAACAACAAACCTAATACCCCCTTAAACACGAATAAACGTTAAAATTAACAAAGTAGCCCACTTAACAATAGTAAAGTAACTAACATAGCATACAAAAACGTAACCTATTCACACTTTGTCAAGCATATCTCTAACATAGCAATGTTAATTTATATTAACATGGTAATATTTAACAAAAATTTATCACAACAATGGTTAATTATCATACTGATCAACGAAAATACTCTAACGTAACAAAGTTTCCACATCAATAAAGCTAACATAGCATAACATGAACTAAGAAAATAATGTACAGCGACAAACCTAACACAACTTACACACGAATAAACTGTTAACATTAACAAAGTTCCACACTTAACACCTGTAAAGTAACTAACATTGCATGCAAAACGTAACCTATTCATACTTTTTCAAGCGTATCTCTAACATATTAACGTTAATCTTACATTGACACAGTAACATTTATCAAAAATGTATCATAACCTTGTCCGATTATCATACAGACCAACGAATATATGCTAACGTAAGAAAGTTTTTTATATTATCATAGTAATATTTAACAAAAAATTATCATAACATTACCTAAATATCATAATCCCCAACAAATAATTGCAAACATAAAGTTTTATCCAAACATAACATAAAAATGACAAAGTTTTATCCAAACATAACATAAAAATAACAAAGTTTTATCCAAACATAACATAAAAATAAATTTCTCGAATAAAATGTCATAGTAAAGTGTAGTAGTTCATCGATTTTAAAGCTGTAAATCAGTAAATCAAACCACCCGTACCCTCCCCGCCCCTCTCTACCCACCCGTCCATGACCTTTTGATCTATTGATCTAATGATTCAAGTCACATTTCGAATATCATTTCGGCTAAACATAACATAAAAACAAGTTCTTTATATACTAACCATCGAATATATGATAACGTAACAAAGTTTTCACATTAATAAAATTAACATACCATTACCAGAACTAAGAATATAATGTACAATGACAAAACCTAACACACCTTACGCATTAATAAACTACTAACATTAACAAAGTTCCATACTTAATAACAGTAAAATACCTAGCACAGCGTACAAAACGTAACCTATTCACACTTTTTCAAGCATATCTCTAACATATCAATGTTAATTTTACATTAACACTATTGATTTACGTCGCATTTTCGAGTGTCATTTCGGATAAACATAGCACAAAATGAGTTCTTTATATACTAACCAGCGAATATATGCTAACATAACAATGTTTTCACATTAATAAAGCCAACATAGCATCATATGAATTAAGAAAATAATGTACAAAGACAAACCTAACACAACTTACACATGAATAAACTGTTAACATTAACAAAGTTCCACACTTAACATCAGTAAAGTAACTAACATTGCATACAAAACGTAACCTATTCATACTTTTCCCAAGCATATCTCTAACATATTAATGTTAATTTTACATTAACACAGTAATATTTAACAAAAATTTATCATAACCTTGTCTAATTATCATACAGACCAACGAATAACTGTAAACATAACAAAGTTTTATCCAAACATAACATAAAAATAAGTTCTTTGAATAAAATATCATAGTAAATGTATAATAGTTTACAGATTTTTTAAAGCAGTAAATCAGTAAAGCAAATACTCAACCCTCCCCACCCCCCTTCCATGATCTATTGATTCATGTCACATTTCGAGTATCATTTCGGATAAACATAACACAAAAATAAGTTCTTTATATACTAACCATCGAATATATGCTAACGTAACAACGTTTTTACATTAATAAAGCTAACATAACCTGAACTAAGAATATAATGTACAACGACAAACCTAACACACCATACGTATGAATAAACTACTAACATTAACAAACTTCCGCACTTAACAACAGTAAAGTACCTAACACTTCGTACAAAACGTAACATATTGACACTTTTCAAGCATACTCAATATAACAATGTTACTTTATACAATATCGTAATATTTAACAAAATTTAGCATAACCCTGTCTAATCATCATACTGACAACGAATAAAATGCTGACGTAAAATTTTTTTTACATCAACTTCGTAATATTTAACAAAAATTCATCATAACCTCGTCTAAATATCATAAAGCCCAACGAAAAATTGCAAACATAAAGTTTTAACCAAACATAACATAAAAATAAAAAAATTTTTATCCTGACATAACATAAAAATAAGTTCTTTGAATAAAATATCACAATAAAGCGCAATAGTTTACTGATTTTAAAGCAGTAAATCAATAAATCAGTAAATCAAACCACCCATCCCTACAGTCACCTACCACCCACCCACCTATGTTCTATTGAACTATTGTTTCAAGTCATATTTCGAGTATCATTTTGGATAAACATAACATAAAAATAAGTTCTTTATATACTGACCTACGAATATATGCTTACGCAACAAAGTGTTAGCACCAATAAAGCTAACATATCATAACCTGAACTAAGAATATAATGTACAAATGCAAACCTAACATACCTCGCGTATGAATAATCCGCTAACATCCTGAAAATTCCCTACTTATCAAAGGTAAAGTAGCTAACAGGTCATACAATACTCGATATGTTCCCACTTTTCCCGCATATCAGCAACAGGTAAAGCCGTATTATCTAAACTGATAAACAGTGCTTGAAAGTTTTCGAGTCATACGAAGTGGAGAAATACAAGAAACGTTGTTCCAGATATTACTGTTAGTGCATATGTAAGAATGAGGATAGCAATTAAGTCAAGGGGTCAGACACTGGAAAGAAAAAGAATGAGATTGTGTAGATTGACAAGTAAAACGAGCTCTCCTCGTGACAAGAGTTATGCGATGAGAGTATTCAGAAGAGCAGTGTCTTTTATAATTGCGATAGTACCCATAAGGAGGGTGATGCAAGAGTTCGACAGCAGGAAAGAGAATGTAGATAGACAGTGAGATTATGAGAATAAATAAGTCAAAAGCCTTCTATTCTACACTTTATGGGAAGGTTGTGAGTGGAACCACAGTAAATATTTTTTTTATTATTGTTATAAAGTTCACACCTCACGGGCATAGCACTATTCAAAGAGGGGAACTTCTCTAGGTAATTTCTACCTAGAATTCGGACTAGAGATCGAACCCGGGCCCTTGCCATGCGACTCTGTCGCTCTACCGATTGAGCCACGGTAGCGGAAACACAAGCGAACATTTATCCAATTTGAGAACGAACAATGTCCTAATACAGAGCCATCAATTAATGCAGTGGTGTTAAAACATTCTGAAAACGCTTGAGAACACCTAACCTCTTAGAAACAGTTCGCAACTCACGGGCATAGTCTTATTCTAGGAGGGAAACTTCTGTAGGTAAATGCTACCTAGAATCCGGACTAGGGATTGAACCCGGGCCCTTGCCTTGGAACTCTGTCGCTCTACCGATTGAGCCAAGATAGTTTTAGTTGAAATGTAATAGAATGATCCTTCCAAGAAAGAAGGGAAAAGCTTGAGGTGTGGAGAGAGAGAGAGAGAGAGAGAGAGAGAGAGAGAGAGAGAGAGAGAGAGAGAGAGAGAGAGAGAGAGAGAGAGAGAGAGAGAGAGAGAGAGAGAATTACAGAACCTTATTAATCGATTTAAAGGATGAAAACAACCGCAAACAACCGAAAATGCGGAAAGAGGAATGTTAGGAAATCAAAGCAGTATGACAAGACTAACGAAGGCTTTCGACGATTATGCTCTAACGACATGGCAAACAATTCACAGAAATGCTGAAGAACAAAGGATCAAGAATAAAAAAAAAAGGAAAGGATCACCAGTGGAGCGCTCCTTTCGAAAGCCATAAGAGCTATCACAGTTAAGGTTAGAAGAATTAAGAGCTTGTTACGAAGAGAGAGACCACTATATATATATATATATATATATATATATATAAATATATATATATTAAAAAAGATAGTATATATATATATATATATATATATATATATATATATATATATATATATACATATATATATATATATATATATATATTACTGACGCTAGCACAAGTTTAGAGAACCACAGGAGGGAGGGAGGGATAAAATCAGTATCATGCCTTCTCTGTTTTAAGGTCAGAAAGAGCAAAAATATCATATTTATGAGATATTACAACTCTATGCATAAATTAATTGGAAGGAAGTGAAGAAAGAGGAATAGTTCAGAAATCCATAAAAGTGGAATTATAGGTCGAGATTTGAACGAAGAATTCAGTTTCTCCAGAGGTAAAAGTAGGAAGGTACTAGAGGAAAAGAAGAAGAAGCAAAGCTAGAGTTGACATTTTTTTTTGTTTTTTGCAAAAATGTCAGGATGATCTTGAGAAAGATCATTACGTTTTCTACGGGGAAATTATACATTTTTAGTCACAGAGAACAGATTCTTCTCCACGATTCAGGGATGAAACATGAGTGAGTTACTTGAATTTCAAGACGATTGGAATTCCTGAATTATCTGCGACGAATCATTCGATAACAAGCTGAATTAAGCTAAGATTTTCTTATTTTAAGTTGAAGGGAAAGAATATGGAATGTACTCCTTCATGCCGGACTTCGATTATAGGTTCTGCACACTCCGGGGAAACTCTTCCCACTAAAGCAGTGATCAATCCAAGTGAAATCAGGGTAGTACAACAACCGCAAATTTGATATCAACCACAGAAGTAACAAAAACGGTTCCTTTCCGTAGGTCCATAGGCTGGGAAACTTGAAGAGAGAACAGGATCACGGAAATAAGGAATTAGGAGGATTAAGAGTTTCAAGAAGGATTAAAAGCTAATGAAAGGTCAAAAATATGGAGTTAATATTAAAGACGATCAGGAATACAGTAGGTAGCAACAACATCTCTCGAGGTTACTCTTTATAGCGAAAACGTAGAGGAATTCAACAGCTGCATGTGTATCTTGAGAATTAGAAGAAAGCCACTGGCGGTAGTTAACAGTGAAATCACTACGTATGATGATTTTAGAAAAAGAAGAGAAAATATGCTTTATTTTGGAGTTTAAGTAAGCTTACTCAAAAAAATTTGGATAATCAGTTGAGTTAAATGACAGATATACAGAACAGGTGAATTTAGTAGCAGGTTGACAAGAGAACTAAGCCCTAATTTGGAAATATTTGAAGATTTCAAATCAAAGATACGACGAGAACAAAAAATCTCGTTGGGCACATAAGTAAAACAACCGAATTTGCTGAAAAGGAGAATAGAAAAATTAAGAAGTAACAGTTCTTCCTGGTCATCTATGGGCACTCCTGTGTAAGAAGGATGTGCGAATTGAGAATCACTGTGCAACAGGATGTTCCTTAACACCCCACATGGCACATGCCCAACGGTAGTTGATCTCAATGTATCGATCGGTGACGCCTACGTCCTTTCCACTATATATATATATATATATATATATATATATATATATATTATATATATATATATATATATATATATATATATATATATAGTATATATATATATATATATATATATATATATATATATATATATATATATATATATATATATATATATTAAGTAACATTGCATTGCGTGACATTTTCAAATGCAGCAATAACTACCTTTAAAAGTTTTTAAAAATTTATCTTTGAATTGCTAATATATGTCTGATAGTGTTTCCAACCCTTATTATCTTCGAAACCCTTACATGTCTCTTATAGTGTCAACTCGTATTATCTTTTAAAACTTAATATGTCACTGATAGTGTCAACTGTTTTGCATTTAAATAAGAATTCCAACCAATTTTTATAAATATTACTGAACAAAGGAAAGTGGCAGTATATTCTATTGTACTTACATTGTACCTTTGTCCATTCCCTCCACTGTAAAAGGTTTAATATATATATATATATATATATATATATATATATATATATATATATATATATATATATATATATATATATATATATATATATATATATATATATATTATATATATATATATATATATATATATATATATATATATATATATTATATATATATATATATATATATATATATATATATATATATATGAGATAGAGAGTGATGTAGAGAGAGAGAGAGAGAGAGAGAGAGAGAGAGAGAGAGAGAGAGAGAGAGAGAGAGAGAGAGAGAGAGAGAGAGAGAGAGAGAGAGCTAATACCGATTACTAACGTCACTAAAGCCCATATTTACAATAATCCAAAAAGGAAACTTTTCAAATTGTTTTCAAAGGTTTCCTTACTTTCTTACCCTCGATTAGGCAGAGATAATTTCACAGTATTATGCGAATAACATTGAGGAAAGCCCTTGCCTTAAGTGAATGATCTTCTTCCTCTTCTTTTAACAGCCCCTTTTCTTTTTTAATAAGGGGCAAGCTAAATTAATTTACGATTCTTAACTGCACAGTAAGATTACGCTCTAATTCAACCAATCCTAGACGTTGTCTTCGATCTCCACTACATAGTCAAAGTAACGCGTTTTTTCTGTACGTCAATTAACCTTAAAAGAAGGTAGAGGAGCGTAATGTGATTTATCACCATATGGACGGTGTTTCTTTCGACTAATTCCCTCTAATCTTATTCACCCTTATTAGTCGCTCCTCTTTTGGTTTGTATAAATCATCCCTCCGATTACTTTGGTTTAGTTTCTTTTAGCGATCGAGTGCTCGTTTAGTGAATTAGACTGTTTATGTCACATTTGCTCAGTGTCCACTTTCTTCCACTGTTTGTGGCTGTAACCTTCATGTGAATTTAGAGAGTATATATAGGACCACAGGCAGTTCAAGAAAAACGCTTTTACTACATGGAATATTGGATATACTATTGAGTTCCTTTAACATTGGAACACGTCATTGTTGAGCAGATGATCAAATGGACTTTAACTTCCTTTGTTGAAATAATTCAATTTTACATGTTCTATATATTTATTATATATTCTACGGTTAAAATTAATATATATATAATATTTTACTTATATAACTTGTATAACTATCTATATATATCTATATGATATAGTAATTACTATATATTATATATATTAATTTATATCTAGTATTAATTGAATTAAGATTTTCGTTTTTGTTTTATGGATAAGAACCATAGGTAGTGTATCAATTTAACCTAACAAACTATAACTTATAGTCATATACATCTACATATTATATTTTAATTATTCTTTATATCGTCTCGTTGTGATGTGTGTGTGATGTGTGTGTGTGATGTTGTGTGTGTGTGTGTAGTGATTTGTGTGTGTGATGTGTTTGTGTGTGTGTTTCGTCGTCGCTTTTTAAAAGATCTTATTAAGCCTAATGATTCTTAAAAAGTTCGATATTTTTAAATACCGAATCTTGAAATTGTTCTAAATTTTTGGTAATCACTGGAATCCTTAAATTTTTAGTTCTAAAACGGTATAATATTGTACAAAATATAATTGTAATAATTTTATTATATACTTGATTATTTTACTCTATATATTAAATTACTAGTTACAGCAGCTGAGAGTCCATGGAAAAATTCTGAGATCCCTTACTTATGGGACTTCAGTGCACATTACATTAAATTCCTTATATTTTTAATATTGCATACATTAAATTAAGACCTACACTTTTGTATCTTCCGTCTGAGCTTCGAGCCTACTAATTTTACATTCATTAAAATAAAAAGTTCTTTGTCTAAAAGCCAGCACTACAAATCTAGTACTCGCATATTATCATACATAAATTAATCATATATATAATTAGATGATTATCTTAGAAGGTCGTAAAATACATGAAAAGTAATATCTCTAACATAACATTTTTTTTACTCAAGGATTCCAAAAATGTATTCATTTTAATTGTAAGCTCTGATAGTTTTTTTCAAGATATCTGGGCTTTCGTATCTAATCTCAGGCTGGCAATATCATATATATGAAAAGTGATACTATTAATATATTAATATCATACTAAATACTATTATATATATCTTATATATATATATATACGTAATTATATATGTATGATTATATATTATATATTACCTATCTTTTAATAATAATTATATATACAGTATATAATATTAGAGTATGTTGTGTGTGTGTGTGTGATGCATGTATAATGTCATTTTTTGCGCATCCGCGGATGCGGATGAGTATCAAATTTTAAATATCCGCGGATGAGGATGCTTGAATATATATAGTATATATTTATAAGTATACTATAAATTTTATATAATATATATATATATATATATATATGTAATATAATCTTAAAAATATATATAATAAAGGTTATATATTACATATATAATTATATATAAAAATATATTTTACGAGTTTTAGCTCACATCTATTGAAGATCAATTGTGTTCCATAGGGTGTGGGAACGGGCGACCCAACTTAAATGGCACCCCACCAACTTCTTTTCCCACTCGCCGCCCCTTTTTTTTTTTTTAATTAAATTAATAATGTAAGAAATTTTAACAATGGATTATAGTACTTTTTGCACTGAATATTGAAATTCAAATAGTAAGAGAAGGTTGTGCTTGAGTAAACATCGAGATTGTTCTTGCTTTTCTGCTGAGAGTGTGTTACTCTTTTCTCTTTTCATCATAAGTTAGCCCAGCATTGGCTAAATACTATCCTGCTCTACTTAAGACACTAGTCTAGACTTTCCAAAGACTTCTCGTTTTAATTAAAGACTTAAGCATGGGTAAATAATCATCACTTAAAACATTTCTTGTTACTCATACTTTTTGGCACATTTGTATCTAGTCGTTTTTCTTGATGATAGTTTTCAATTATTTGCACTACATCTTTTGGTAAAGCTTGTGTTTTCTGCATTACTCCTGGAACTGTGGACAATTCTTTCGCAGTGAATCCTGTTTATGTGGATTTACTGGTTTTGGTTTTGGTTCTGGTTAAGTTGTCGTTTTTTTTTTCCTTAAATGGGAAGTGGCGAGAGTTAATCAATACTGTTCGGATTGGAAGTTTTTCAAACTGCAACACAAAGGGGACGATTTAACTTGTTCTAATATTGTACAAAAAAAACTTGGCTTATTACTTGGTCTAAGTAAGTTGCAATAGTCAATGAAGGTCAATGTAAGTTGTCCACGAGAACCAAAACTGCTTTTCTTAGCTTTAGTTTTAATTAAGCATCTTTCATTATTTTTTTAAACCGTCATCGTTTTCATTTAAAGATGGTTAAGAGCCTAATTCTTAGCCCACTTGAGATTAATGGTATTTAACAGTCAGAGACAGAAGCTGTAAGAGGCTCTGATTATTTTGTTAATTTCTTCAGACGAAATTCAGTAGCTTAAGGCAGTGTGATATGATGTCATTTTCCACACTTAGTAGAATGTTAACTTTGGATATTATACGAACATGACGTACAAAGCACGAAGGTTTCCTTTGAGCAATACCATGTCTTCTGCCATCATATGAAGTGTACTATTCCATTGCGAGTTGAAACGTCTTTGATAACAGAAGTTTTTGAATACAAAAATATTTTTTGAATTTCCCTTCATCTTCAAGAAACTTTTTATTAATTAAGTGTATTTTTTTATAAATTTTTTTTATGCAAATCTCGACAATAACAGTCCGCGCAACCATTCGCAGGGCAAAATGCGCGGTTTGCTGAGATGGGATCTTTAAAAATGTGACGGATAGCGGATGCCGGACTGTCGAATTGTTAACCTCATCACTATATATATATTTGTACTTGAGAGGTATGACGGTTAAAAATAAATCTCTTTCAAACCAATATTGGTTTTAAAAAACTTTAAAAAATAAACAACACAATTTGAAGTTAAATTCAAAAAATGTATAACGAATGGAAAGTTATATAGTCCAACAAAATTCAGGAAAGTTCTCAAATATATTTCGTAAAACTGTTCACAGTTTAAAGGAAAATCAATTAATAATCATTTACTACTTAGTTCTTCACTATTTTTTGCCAGAAATGGTTTTAATTACGAAATCCATCGGAGATCACAATACAAATGTATGTCCCACCAGGGTGTTGGAAAAATAGGTGTTTTTAGAAAAATAGGTGTTTTTAGAAAAATGGGTGTTTTTAGAAATTTTAGAAATATCTTGTAATAAAGGAAAATCAATAATAATATTTCTAACAAATCCTTTCACGATTTTTTGCCAGAGAAATCATCGAAATCCATCGCCAATCCCCGATTCTATCTGTATGTCCGCACCAGGTTGGAGGATAGGTACTTTTTTTCGGACCTGGAAAATCGACTTTTTCCCCCCAAAAATGTGAAAATTCGCTTAAGTTTAGGTTTCTACTACTTTTGATTTATTTATCATTAAAGAGTTAAAGTAAGTTTTTTTTTTGGAAAAAAAATTGATATTTTGAATCACGGCAGGTGAAAGAGGGAAAGGGAGTTATAAGCAGGGGGAGAGCAAAGAATATTAATATCTTATTTGATCATACGAACGCACCAGATTATATTTATTAATAATCAAACATATAATATACCATTATACAACGTCGAACATTAATTATTACTCAACACAGAGATCAGAATACACAAGTACGTAACATCGAGCTTACTACTACATCGATTGGCTTACGATTTCCTATGATTTGAATATTACCCAATTATACAATTGACATATTTATATAACATTAATGTATACATCAGTATAGGTAGCGTCTCGACATTTGCTCTAGGTTCTTCACGATCTTGGTCTCGGTATTTGAGTAATTCCACTACGAATCAAGTAGGTGGTAGAAGGTTTATGAGAAGGGTAAGATTTCAATAGTAGTCTGGGAGCAAAACATCAAAACTTTTGGCAATTAGATATTAATGCTTTCTGTCCTTCACCTTTTTGTATCTGCTCGCATTGTCAGTCGTCTTGCATTAATTATGTATCCGCATGCTACTTTTGGCTGGTCGTTGCAAACCTATCAACGTTTGACAAATTCAAATAGGCTTCCTATTAGCAAACATATTCATCCCTGCTGTTCTTGATTACAAAGGTACTAAGGTGCAAGGTAGGTACAACAAAATAAATCCAGATAGGTACTAGTACTATATTTAAACTACAATCTAGGTTTACCAACAGGTTTCAGTTTTGATCTTTCAGCTTGACCGTCTCAGCTGCTTTTCTCTGTGCTCTTCGCTCTTCTGCTCGTAGGAATTTTATATCAACTCCTCCTATGCAGCCAGTACGTCCCTTTTCTCTCTGGAGGAACAGAAACTGTCTGTCTTCTCCATTTGTGTTCTTCAGTGCGTCTTGGTGTGCAATATTGGACAGGTCATCAAGGTTTGACTTAAAAGCTTTCACTTTCTTACTTTGAGTTTGACTTACGCTTCTGTTGCATTTTTTGCAGATTTCTCCATTCCTCGTGAAGTTTTTCAAGCTTCTCATTACAATCTTTCAAATGTTTGGTAAGTATCTTAGCTTTCTCCCAAAAAAGTATAACTTCCTGGGTTGTGAGCCTCGCAGCATCTCTGGATTCTATTTTAACTTTGACGTTTATTGAAAAACAAACAGCGTAAAACCTGATCATTGGATGGCAACTAAACTGCAGGATTTGATGGGACATATATATCCAATCAGATAAATCTTGTTCTTCTGCCTCGAACTTGCACCGGTTGAAGCTGTAGAGGAAAAAGTCGAAGGCTCTGAATCCATTATTACTTACAGCTCTGGACAGACAAAGAAATATTACATATATTAAAAAAATATATACATTTAAATAAACTTATAATTGAAACCATATAACTCTTGATGTAGTTTGAATTAGTAACAAATAAATAAAAAATTACAACGACACACCAAAGCATGGTTAATCATAATATGTAACATTTTATCAGTGATTCAAATTAAGGATTTACTTCATTACATTTTCTTTGAAAACTGTTGATTTTAAAATCAGACCATAATATTTACGATCTGAACGTTTTGCAATCAAGTACTTACTTTGCTGCAATGAAAAATGATAAAGCCAGGAAGCATTTCTTGTACAATAAGTAAGAAAAAAAACACGTTCCAAGGATAAACCGTTTTAATTATATGGCGGGAAACCCCAGATTTTTTTTTTTTTTAAAAATAGCAGTTTTTCAATACTTTAGGGCTGATGAGGTATCTCACTTTTACACCAATTGGCAACTTTTTAAGAGTTCCGGTCAAAGAATTTCGGACATCAATTTCTTGCGACCACCCTAATGGAACACGAATGGTAAAAAAATTTGTACAGAATGTAACCCAACATGTTACTTCATCTCCTTTTTTCAGTTTAAGCTAATTAAATCACCTTTTGATTAGACTGAGCTGTCACAAATTGGACCAGCAAACCTTAATATTTTTAAAAACATGTATAAAATAATAATCATGATAAACCTATAAAGAGAGTAGTTTTACATGTAAATATGAAATTTGAAGATTATATAACTTTTTTCAGACTCATTTGCGAAGGTTTTTTAACGTTTTTTCTTTCCTATCAGCTCATTTTAAAAATTTCATATAAGTTTATGAAAATCGGAAAGTCTCTTGGAAATTGGCGAAAGGAGTTAGGATTAGCAAAGGCCATTTCAACAATGGCTTCCATATTTATTAGCAATCCACACCAAGTGAATGGCAAGAAGTGGAGTTTTTTTTGTTTAAAAAAAAAAGAAAAAAAACTAAAACAATGCCCTCGTATAACCGGCAGACTGGGTACGGGGTTGCCCGCTTGGCTGGGCGCTTGAACTCCTTACCTTAAGACGGTCTCCAACTACTACCTCCCCCCTTTGTTTATATATATATAATATAATTATATATATATATATTATATTCTATATAATATATATATCATATATTTAATATATATTTTAGTTATATAGTATATATATAATTTTATATATATAACTAATATATAATATATACTATACTATATAATATAAATATAATAGTATATAATTATACTATATATCATATATCACGGTTATATATAGTGTAAATGTGTGGTGTGATATAAAAATATCCCAAGTTTTGAAGCATGAAAATTAGCTTTGGCTTTATAAAAATCAGATCACTATGTCAATAGGGCCGTTCATAATTTTGTTTTTTACTTTTGGTGTTATAATAAGCGTGTGGAGGGTTGTATGGGTGCGTGTGCGAGTTTGTGTGGAAGATTACCCCTTTCTCACCTCGTGGAAAGCGTACTAACTTTGTTTTTCCTAAAACCAATATTAAATCTTTTGACGAAAGATTTATTTTTCGATGTACGAACGAAAGCTTGTATATAACGGCTCAAAATTTTGAGAAACAATTTTTTTTATAAATCAATATTTCATGACAGGGTGTGATGGGAGAGCGAAAATGGATGTAAAACTCCACAATTTCACAGAAAAATGTTGTAAATAATGACATTCTCTTTTAGTTTTATCATTTTTTTAACTATTAAACTCCTGGCGTATTAATTTATTTTCTATAAGGCTATCAAACGAATTAGGACTTGGATTCCTATTAAAGCCCTTAGAACAGAATAAGGCTGTAAGCTTTTTAAAACTAAACGACGCTCTGGCCTTACGAAAGGAATTTGTTGTGTTTATTTTAACCAACTGTGTGTGAAGCAGTTTAGGCTCTAACTTGTTTTAAATATCTTCTCTGTTATAACTCCTCGCGACGAAGGACATAGGACCTACTCACACGGATTATAAATTAATTGAATAATATTCATTGGTGATATATATATATATTATAATATATATATATAGTTTATTATAATATATATATAATATTATTATATTATATTACTTATAATATATCTATTTATAATATACCTAATAAATATCACTATCAATATATATATATATATATAATATAGATATTATTAATATAATTAATAACTACGGACAGAAGTCTACCTATGACCCCTTTTTGATCTAAAGTAGGAATTTTTTAAATTTTAACTTATTATAAAATTAAACTAACATTTAAATATAATATATTGAGATTCCATAGGGAAAGAACCTATTTTTGAAGTTATACATTCTAAAAAAAAATTACAATATTCAGTGTTTTTAAATCCTTATCATTGCGGAAAGAATTTTATACACATTTTACCACAATCGTTAGACTTCATACAGGGATGCCAGCTCGCTCTAGAGTTTTTGTCTCAAGTTCTCTTGAGTTTTTTGGCTATTCAATCGTTTTATTATATTGTGGAGTTTTTGTGCCTAAATATAATATATAGTAAATATTATTAATTATAATATATTGAAGTATAATAATATTATATATATATATAGTTATATTATCTATTAGTATAATACCTATATATATATATACGTATATTATATAGCCTATATATATTATATAAACTATATTATATATATATATACTTATATTATAGTATATTTAACTTATATATATAATCATTGAATTTATATATATATATATATATTACTATATATATATTATCATATTATAATGTCCTATATATATAATTATTATATTTATAATTATTATCTTGTAGGCGTGTTGTGGCTTTCTTTATGATTGATAGGAATACAAAGTATATTCATATTTATATTTTTATATTTTATACTATGATAAGAATAGGATTTAGGATAAATAAATAATATATACTTACATATTGTTATAATGTATATTTTATTATTAATTAAAGTTTTGTAGTAATTGTTATCTTGGGCCCTCCCAATAGAAATAAAAAACAAAAAATAGTGGGTTTTCGACCCGACGGGGAGCAGAAGGGGGGACTATTTCCATACCACCCCGTAGGAGAAGGGCGGAGGAATCCCCCGCGACAATCTCAAATAGCTCTATAAAGAGCGGGGGTTCTGGAGACCCTCCCGGAGGGGGGGGAAATATCGCTCTCTACCCTCCTGTCGCGTTATCCTCTCGCAGGACAGGTCGAAGAGCTCCCGACTTCACTGTCCGATCCTTTTGCGGTTTAACCTTGGGTATTCTTTAGTTTAAATAAAAAAAATAAAACTGACCGGAGTTGTAAAAGCGTAACAGTCTATATATTATTTAGAGTCGATCAAATCCCTAAATAATAGAAAGTCCTTTTGGTGGTCCATGAAGATATACCCATGTACTATTTTTTTTTGGGCTAACGAGTACCGCTCAAAAGGTCGCATAACTAGACTTCTCCATATATATAATATATTATATATATATATATTATAGTATATTATATATATATATATTATATATTAATATATATGTATATTATTATCGTTATATAACTACATTTATATATATATATACTATTATATTAGTATATATGGCCCAGCATCTCGAAGAGTTCCAGCGCATGTAACATAGTAACAACTATAATATCATGGGCTCACAGGAAAATAATAACATTTTTGATTTAAGCAAACAATTTCATCGATGAAGAACTTAAGAAAAAATTCATTTTATTCTACATTTTGTTAATAAACTCCTGAAATATTGTAACATCTTAGTACCTGAAATAGTTGCATGCTCTGAATTGACCTTGAAAATGCCTTAGTCTCGAGAGCAAGAAGTTGCCTAACATACCCTTTTTTTTACGCCTTTGGGAAAATAATTAATTTTTTTCTGTTTTATCCTTTTTTTTCTTACTCGGGATGACTGAGGACATAGCGGTGAATAAGTGCCCTTAAGTAGTTACTCGTAGGCCGGAGAAACCTCCGACTCTATCCCATGCGTCTTCTTTGTTTTACCCGTGGGGCTATTTCTCTAGTTTTAAATAAAAAATCTTTCTTTTCACATCATTTGGCAACCCTTTGCGTGCTCTTTCGGAGTAAGGGAACATCTTTTCAAATTCTCAAAAAACTAATTTTTTCAATCTCTTTCTATCATTCTTAATTTTTTAAAATATTGTCATTTTTTTTATTTTAGTTTTCTTAATTTTCTATTTCATACAAATTTTAATCTGATTAAATATAAAATGATATTTATTTTCCGTTAAAGCCTGTTATAGTTTTCTAGTTACATGCCTGCAACTTTTTCGGGATGCTGACCTTATATAATAATATAAGTTTAAGTATATATATATATATATATATAGTAAATATATATTACTTAATAGTATAATATTATATATATATCTATATTATATACTATATATATATATTATATATATATATATTTCTATTATTATATATACTATATACTATATCTATTGATATATATATTTTTCAGTATATTATATAATAATATTATGATATTAGTATTAGATATTCTATTTCATACCAGTTTTAATATGGTGAATTGATGATATATCTACGAACCTACGATGATAATGTATATATATATATATATATATATATATATATATATAAGTATATATATATCGTATATACATATATTATTTACTATATATATATATATATAAATATATATAGTACTAGTATTATATTTGGAGTGTTGGAGCGACGTGCATTTTAAATTAACCCTGCGATTTGCGAGTTTTTTTTTTGTTGCGGTTATCGTATAAGTCTTATCCACAGCGCGGTCTGTGGGTTTTTTGGCGATTCTTTAAATTTTTCCCAAAAGCCCGCAGTGCGCGTTGTGAGATAAAAACAAATATTACAATTGCAACAACACTTACTACTACTACTATACTACAACTACTACTCAATAATCGATAATAATTTTATAATATAATATAATAATAATAATAATAATAATAAATAATAATATTAATAATAATATATGAATAATATATATATTATATATTATTATTATTACCTTGAAAATTTTAAATTTCTGGTCGTTTAATGCGCAATTTAGCCTCTGTTTACAAGAGGTACCAGTGTACGGGACGAGTGACCATGGCAAAATGGCCAACCCCACCACTCCACCTAATTTTTCCCATCCTCCGCCAGTGGAAAACTGGAAAGTATCAGGAGCGATTCCACAAAAGATAGCTTCTTCTAGTTATTCGTGTTTGCTAATTGAATTTTAGAAGCAGCAAGTTAGATTAAAGGAATAACAATTTTTCAGCATTTTCTCCTGTTAATCTCATCCTTTAATCTCATTTTTTTTAGATTTTTTTTTGTACTTTTGTTAAAATTCACATTAATTTAAAATACAAAACAAATAATTTATTACAAATTAAAATATATCAATATTAAAAAGTGTTCTATCAATTTCTTCAAATCAATGTACATCATTTTAGTTTAAGTAATACAATTTATCCAATTTTCTTAGTCATAAACTATTACCTTGGTGTTCTGCATTGTACCTCAAAATATTTTTCGTCATTTATCCTAATTCAATCTAAAAATATCTGCCAGTGATTGATTGCTTCAATTGAAAACTTCAAAAACTAGTGCTGATACCTTAAAAATATTTCTTTTAAATATCTTCAAAATAACTGGGTATTTTTTTACATTCAGAAGGAATCGTTTCATGGAAATATTAAAACGATCAAATAATTACTAATGAAATGAAAGTTATAATAGCAAGTATATTACAATTCAAACGAATATTTATTATCCGTAAATAAATTTTCTATTTTTTACTATAATATTTTTATTCGAGTCAGGTTAAAAGAATTACGATAATTGTTTATCACCAAAACACTTCTATTGTATTATGAAATGGTATATCGCAATTACACATAAATAACTTTAGTTAAATATGTAGAATATAGATTTCGAATTTTCATCAGCTTTCTTTCAAAAGAATCTTAAGTTACGTTTCAACACTATCATAAGAAAAAGACATCACCTTTACACACCGTGTAGATAAAATGCAGATGTTGAAAAAGATATGAAGCTACTTTAAATGTACAATCTCGATGCCATTGTTGGTTTTCTTTATTATAAGTATGTTGAGAAAATAAAATATAAATTTATTTTTATAGATAGATATTAGCACCAATAAAGTAGACAAGAAAGTTTTCCTATTGCACTTTTCACGTAAGTGTTCTGGTAGTAAAATTTTCTTCAAATAATTTGTTGCTGGAATAGACAGTTCAGAGAAGTGACGTGTGCTGTGGAAGATGAGCCATAACCACACCTTTTCCAAAGGAACTCGAGTGACTTAGTTAACTAACTGTGAAATGCTATACGATGTAATAGCTTCTACGCGAAGATAGGAATGAGTTTTTGGTATAACTTTTTTTCGTGAAAAAACTTTATGAAAGTAAAGTTTTGAAGTGCAATTAGTATTTGTTACTAATCGCGAAATATTATAAGAAAAGTAGAAAAAAGGAAAAAAAAAAAAAAAAAAAAAACCAACCAAAATTAATTTTAGGGATTGCTCAGTGCGATGGTTTTTGTTACTTTGTTACAGTTTTAATGTGAGTCGTTTCATATCTTTTTCAACATCGTGACCTATTTATCTTACTCACGAAAGTAAAGATAAAGGGGTGATATGATTTGCGTTTTGTCGATTTCTAGTCTTATCTAAACAGATCTTGATAGGATGGTGTGCACCCAAAAAAACTAATTTTTTCTGTCTTCTTGAAACCCCCCGAAATCTTTTAAGAAGAAACAGTAAATGGGTAAATGGAATCTATTAACTTGAAGTATTTTGCTACTTTTTTTTTTACAATCTTTACCCTACTACAAAGTTAAACTAATAGAGGTCAAGAATGGCAATACAATGGGATGATATAATGTGCACTTGGACACATTCAAATTTAAATACAAAAGGCATTAGTATGACTGTATGACCAAAACATTGCTTAGAGATTCTGTTGTTATTATTATTACCTTGACTCGGATATGAAAACCAAATCTCACATTAAATAATCCAAATTACAATAGAAATAAATTCATGAGAATTACAATTTTGGAAATCGAAAATTAAAGTATGCAATTATCTTGAACGGGATAATAAATATTCTTTTGGGAATTTGTAATATGACTGCCTTATTATTAACTATCATTTTCAATATATAATATATTTACCAATTCAATTGAATGCTCATTTTAAAACATAAAAGATACTATATCTCCATCTGGGAGTGCATCGGTATCCGTGCTTTGAATATATTATGACATATCAGTAGATATATTTATAATCCCGAATTATCTTTTGGTAATATTTGACTTCGTTTGTAATAATTTGACTGATTATACGGAAGTAATAAATTATCTATTTTAAATACTCCCTCTAATTATTGATTAGTAAAAAAGTTATTGCTCGTATTATTTTACAAATTTCTTATCCATGTAACGAGTCTGTTCAAGAAAAACTCAATTAATATGCACGTAAGTATTGTGAATCAATAGTATGGTTCTCCTAATATATGTTTGATGCAAGCAATCAATTCAACTGTGAGCATTTATATTTAGTATTCAACTTTAATTCTAGTTTGTTAATAAATATACTGAATTAACAAGATTAAATATATTAAGAGTGTACAATTATATGACTCCTCAGAATCTACTCAAATTTGAGTTGATTAAGGTAAATAGTTATTATATTAGATGTGACTTATTATAGATAAAATTAGAATTTAAAATTAATGATTTAATACTTTAATCTAAATCACTTGAATAGCAGGATGTTTCTGACATGCAGAGCTAGTTTAAATTAATATAGATTTGCTGTTTTTATGATTTAATTATATGTTTAATTAATTATATAAAAATTATTGTTTTTGTATTTAAATTAATGTGAATTTTGTGTAAACAAACTGGTAGCTATAAAAAAATATAAAAAATAAAAAAAAACTGATAATTCATACATTAGACTTATAAAATTGTAGGCTAGATGGTGATCTAATAAAATTATATTGTACTTCTTTCAAATTAAATTTAATATATTTCAATTATACGTGTGTTTAAAAGTTTTATACTTTTAAATATTTCACAGCTAACTCTCTATTTAAATATTTATTTTGTAATAAACTGGTGTTTCCTCTGATCTAATTTAGTATTCACGAATTCAAAGAAAAAATACACTTGACTAACGCAGCTCTTATAATAAGCGCTATATATATCTATATTCGATAAATAAATTCTACAATTTTATAAAGGTCACTATTTTATTAATTAATTATACTTAAAGCCAACTTATCAAACTTGCATAAATATTTATTAAATAAAAAACATAAATTTTCAAATAATATGCTTTGGATATATTAAACCCATAAATTTTACATAATTAATAATGAAATCTGTTATTTATATATATTATTCATTATAAATTAAAAAAATAATTAGCATAATATATAAATTTATATATATAAAAAAATAATAAAATAATTGATAACTACACAACCTCACTTACCAAGTATCAATAATACACGTTTTAGAATTAATAGCTTAAATGTTTTTTATTATATAATTATATAATAATATATATAATATATATATATAATTAATTATAGTTATATTATTATATATTATATTAATATAATATAATAGATATATATATATATTATGTTTTGCTTATTCTCATAAAAATCTATTTATATTAAGAACTTAATAATTATAATAAAGATAATAATTTAATATATCTTAATCTCTGCTTCACACATATATATAGATCGCACACATGGGCATTAATATATATATTATATAAATATATAATATATATATATAATTAATTATATATATATTATATTATTATAATATATAATATATATATTAATATATTATATATATATATATTAATTAATTAGTATATATAATAAATATATATATATATAATATGAGTGGGTATACTTGGAAGGGAGGGGGAAACCATTTGGTTTAAAAGGAATACAAGGAGAAAAAAATTACTTGGTGTTAAACCATTACATATTAAAAAAGCAGATGAAGTATAAATTAAACTATTATAAACTAATGAAAAATTTATGTGCTATATAATTTTATATTTTTTTTTAAAAATAATGTATATTTAATTAATTTTATATTTCATTTTATATATTATAAAACCATGGTATATATATATATTATTTAGGTTTTACTCAATTTTTCAAGTTCGAAGTAAGTAACTGAAAATTAGCAATAAAAAAATTTTACTGCTGATATTTATAATTTTAATTATTATATATATATAATATATATAACTATAATATTATATATATATATAATAGTTATAGAGTATATATATGATTATTATAATATATATTATAAAATATATATAGATATATATAAAATAATTATATTATTATATTATATTATATCTATATATTAAATATAGATTATATATATACATTTTTAGATTAGTGTATAACTAATAATATACTATAAATGTATAATTATTAAATCTTCTAAGAATATAATATATATATATATAATATTAATATAATATTCTTCAATTCAATATAATAACAATTGTAGTATAAAGCATAAAGTATATCATAAATAAACATTAAATGATATTTATTGATTCATTGAAGTCTAACTATTAGAGGCGATTTTCAATATTATTTTATTATTTATAAATTTGAAGCACCCATCGTTGCCACATTTCAAAAGATTATTAATAAAACTCATTCATGGCATTCGGGAATAAAACTCATTTGTGGAATGTGTGGCCACATCATCAACCAAGATAGAATGTGGCAATGCACTGTAAACTAACAGTGGGAAGTGGAGAAATATCAATTGACATGCAGATATCTCTATACAAAAGAAAATTAATTATTTACTTTTTATAGGTATTTGGGAAAAATTAATTATTTTCTGAGGAAATATAGGAGAGGAACTTATAGAAAAACGAGAAATTTAAATCTCCTCATCCTTTTCATTTTCAACAAGTTATCAACATTACAACAGAGACGAACGAATTGTCAAATAGGCAAGATAAGTATAAAGAAAGGAAATATAGGTATTCATCAAAGGGCACTAAATATATATATAAGTTAATAGAATGCTACATACATTTATTATTTTAGGCATATAAATATCTTTTTAATTTATACCCTTTAAATATTAATTAAATCTGTACCACTATATATTAGTACTTTACATTAATGGTAATGATATGTATTCAATAAAACTTAAGTTGAGAATTTATGGAATATAATAATAATTGAAGAGCAATTATTTCTACTATCATGATATCATTTCATGCACAAAAGCGTTGCATTCGCGTGAATTTGATAGAGATCTCGTTCCTTTGTGTGTAGAACACACGGTACAATTTCACAGTGAACTGCCACTCATCAACTGCTGGTTGGGGCTCAGAGCTATACTTCCTGGAAAGGATAGATGATGGTAAGAGTTTCTCGCAAGTCCAATATATATAAAAGTCGAGCAACAAAGAGACTATCTCGTCCGCTAGCAACTTCCCATCAATGTTTAGAAACAGCTGAAAGAGTTAGGCTGATTTTCACTAGAGCTGTATTAGGAACTCTCGCAACTCTAGAGGTTTTAGATAGAAATTAGCTCACATTCTCTCTTTCTCCACCCAAGGCTTTCGAACCGGAGGCCCCCCGCAGCAACTATTAGACTATATAGTTTCGGATTCGGGACACATTGATTGTAAAACCGCAGTATTATATACTAGTAGGAAATTAGTTATTTTATATGAGTTATTATATAAAAATTCTTTTGATATTATTCTAGATTTTTACGACTAGTATTTAATAAATGTGATTTAATGTAAGATCTACTCTCTTACTTCTACTCATCTCTCTACTCTTTCATCATCTCTACTCTCTCTCTTACTCTCTTTTATGATTATATAGTTATATATTATATATATAATAATATATATATTATATATTATGATAATATAATATATATATGTAATAATTAATATAATATTATATAGAAATTATATATATATTATTATAATTTAATTATATTAATATATATATTAATATTATGTATTATTATATATTATAGTATTATTTTAATATATTATTAATATATTAATATATATTTTATGTAATATATATATATATATAATATATATATATTATAGTATTAAATATATATATATTAATATTATATATATTATATTATTACAATTTTTATAATATATATATAATATATAGTTATATATTATTAATATATAAGTATATATTATAATTAATTTAGTAATTCATAGATGTTTGAAGGTAAATATAAATAAGAATATATTTGTTATTATATATTATATATATATATTCTATATAGTATATTCTATATTCTATATTTTATTTAACATTCTTAAATTCTTCTTTATGATTTTTTTTTTTTTTTTGGGGTTAAAAATAAATATTGAATATTAAGCACTTTTTTATTGTTCATCTTGATTTTATTATATATATATATTAAATTATATATATATATATATTAATAAATATAATATAGATTATGTAAGATAAATATAGTAAAAATATATATATAATATATTAACTCACTTTTCTTATTATTATTTATATAACTTTATTATTCTATTAAAACTCAAAAAAAAATAATAATATAATTTATTATATTATTTATTACCAGTTTTAACAAGTTATCATAGAATTTATATTGAAATTTTAAGTAATTACTATAAATAAAGTTTTATATTAATAGGGAATTATTTAAAATTAAATGTGTTATCTGAGACATCATTGTGTATATACTTATTATTATAGAATATTATATAATATTATATATAATTCAGTTTTATATTTATCATATATATATAATGTTGTAAATATAAGTAATGTGAGTATTTATTCTCTTATAGGCTGTTTCAAGTTTAAATAATATCTATTAAAAATAACAAATTAAATAAAACCTACAAATTATATAAAAAAAATAAATAAATTTCATTTAAGTAAATCACTTCTATATTAAATTGTAACAAGCTAATAAAAAAAAATTGTTTAAAATTATGTAATATTTATAAACAAACAAATATAATGTGGTTAAATTGAAAAAAATATGAAATCAATGTTCTTTTTATTAGGGTTCTAGATTGTTTATTATTGATTCCCACTGATTCTACATTTTCAGTTCATTAAATGTATGCTTCGTTGTTGTTATACAACCCTATATTATATATATAGTATAGGTAATTTTTTTAAAAATATGTATAAAAGGTAGCGGTGCGGTTGTGATGCGTGTTTTGTGACGGTTGCAAGCTGCCCTCGTCCTGGTTATTGATGCGGTGCGGTATATATGAATTCTGTTGCGAATAAAAAATCGTTCTCTTACTCAACATATGCGCACATTTAATTATATATATAGTATTATATATTTTATTATAATTTACTAATATTGAAAGTCAATTTATATATAATATTATTTTATATTATATTTATGATTTAATTATTATTATTATTATTATTATATTATTATTATTTATTATTTATTATTTATATTATTAATTATTATTATTATTTATATATTATTTATTATTATTATATTAATTAATTAATAAATTAGCTGTAGACTATATATTATAAAATTATTTGATAAATAACCTTGAAAATTTTAAAAGATATATATTTTTTAACTAATTATAAATTAGTAATTATTAATAAATATGTATAAGTAAGATAAAATAATTACAAATAAACTTATTATTTTGTTATTTTGTCATAAAAATACACAAAATTATTATTATTTATATATTTGTGAGTTTTCAAATGCTTCAACGAGTGAAGAAATGAGTTAGTTCAATTTAATTCATACTCTCTTGAATCGCAATAAAGAGTGATTGTTCAGATGGTAAATGGTCGAAGAAATTTAGTGTTAATATTTACTCTCTCATTTTTTTTATAAGAGTATATATATTTGTAAGATTCTATAAATTTTGTAGAATAATATCCAATAATAATATGCATTATATATATAATATATATATATATTATATATATTATATATATATATATATATAATTTAATATATATTATAATATATATATAATTATAATTTCTATATTTTACTTAATTTAATATTATTAATTATATTATATATAGATTTATAACTAATTATTAATTTTAAAATCAATATATATATTATATATATATAATATATATATATTAATTATATATATATATAAATATATAATTTAATATTAATAATAATATTATATACTATAATTAACGTAGCATTAATATATTTAATTATAATTATATATTAGCAACTGAGTTTAAGGATTGGGGTCATATACTCCACTGAAATATATTTTTGAATTTTAATGTTTTTAATATTATTTAAGTTCATGGTAAAATTCATTTAAAGTTAGAAAATAATTATAGAAAAAATCTCCTCCTCAATGAGGTAAGATTTTCTCAGACTTTATTACCAAATATATTAATATCTAAATACAGATAGAAGTTACGAGGTATATTTTTATATATTTAATAAATATATATTATATTATAATAATATATATAATTAATATATAATAATAAATAAATAATATATATATATATATATATTAATATAATATATATATATTATATATTATATAATATAATTATACATAAATATATAGTATATAGGTATATATATAAAATATATATCAGAAATATAGTTGGGCACAAGCGAAGGCCTTAACTGCCAATAGGACGCTCGGGTTTCGACAAGGGAGCGCTGTTGCTTGTTTCACATCCTGGAGGATATAAACCGCGTGGCTTTTAGCTTCTTTCTGAATTTTAAAAAACATCTTGAGTATAAATGGTGGATAATATTCGGACAAATGTAAGGCATTTAGTTAAGAAATATTCAAAATCGTATGAATAAAGTCATAACAAAGGGATTAACTGAGGGATCACTCTATAACAAAATACTCTGCGTATTTATAAAGCACTATGTATTAATATTCCATATTTTACACACACTTCTTGTTAGTGTGATTTTGGATACATTTCAACAGTATATAACGAATGGATCTCTGATGCCAGATTAGTATTTCATTCTCCTTCTAATGTTATGTTATACACCTTTCTTCGGCTCATATCATATTCCACATGGACATCTCCTTTATCAGTAATGGCGACTGTTTGTTTCTCGATTGTTTAAGTCTTCTTTAATTAAACGCCTGCAGCATTTTGAATACGTCGAAAATAGTGGCATGTCTCTAGTCATGATGAGCATTCGCCAAACTTTAATAGCAACTGCTTATATTATTAAATATAATAGTATTCACCTAGTGTTTTTTCTCTGAGGGTAGCATTATTAGCGATTCCCATAAATATTAACTCTTATCAGACTTCTAAAAAAGGTTATTTTCCTTTTTCTTGTGCTGGATTTCTACGTGATTTATTTAAGGTATGAGATTTTTTTTTATAAAGTATTTTTAGACAGCTCTCTTAATTTTAGGGAACATGGCTGTTAATTTAAAATTCCATAAACGTTCTTGTACGAAATATCTCGCACTCCTTTTAGTGGCATTTAACTATAGTTGCTGATTTATTATGTTATTACGAGCCAATTAATGTTAAGGCGGAGGTTACCACCCCGCTAGAATATTATTAATATTAAAGTTTATTGTTATTCTTTTTGAATGATTTTATATAGTTTTAATGAAAAGCTCCATATATAATAATCCTTGTAATTCATTTTGTAAAAAAATTTAAATAGTGATTCCTGTGAGTATGGTATTATTGTCAAATATGTAAAAAAGGACAATATTAAAATAATACCATCGACTACATACTATTACATCTACACGTGTTTTACCGAAACCTGTTGTTAAATAAATTGATCTCTTAATCATGTGTTATGTACGTGGGATTTTTCGTTATATATATATTATTACTGCCTCACACTAATGACTGTGTGTTGTGTAATGCAAAAATATTTTGACGTAATATATATTAATTTATATTATTGAAAATATGTAAACTAATTGAGTAAGTGATTAGATTGTATGCATCAATTCTAGTGAAAAGATTTATTTAAAGCTCTAAGATAATCACCACACTCACCTTAATAGATATGATAATTGTATTAAAAACCCTTTACCCTTTATCAGCAATTGGTATCCTAATTGTTTCCAAAATTTAGAACGTCTATAAATATGATATAAATATGATATATAATAATTGTATTAAACCTTTTACTTTATTCGATAATTCGCTAAATACTTTCGGTAGAGTGTAGGCATAGGACTCCAGTGAGCATATGCAATGCTGCAACTTTTATAAAAAGAAAAGTAATACAGGGGATTTTCATGAAGTGGTAGCTGCTAATAATATAATTATTCTAAGGTCAAAACTTATACTTTAGTATAGTAAATAAAAACTTATATATATATATATATATATATATATTATATAATATATATATATATATATATATAATATATATATATATATTATTAATATAATATATAATATATATATATATATTTGTTAGTTGCTTAGGGTTCGTGGCTCCGCCCATTATCCTTGATTAATGCACGACGCAGAATGCATTAAACGACCTAGCTTGAAAGAGGTAGCTATTTCAAGTACACTAATATATCAAATTGTTATTGTTAGAATTTTGTTAATAATTTAAAATTATCTGTAAATTAATTTTAAACTTAATTTCGCTACCCACAAATCACTTAAAAAAGAACCAACACTAGGAAAAATATTATCTTCCCCAATACATTATATCTTACAAATCGCTTCATACGCAGAAGCGAGCACAATGGCCTCGAGCATCTTTTATGAATTGAGATGAATCTGAATTTGTAATTAAACAACAAACTTCAAATACAGTTTCTAAGGTAAAATTATCTTACTCAATTTTTCCTGCCTATATAGACAAACTAGGTCCAGGGAAGTTTTCATTAAATATAGGGTAGAAATTTGATTTTAAAATATTATAATATATATATATATATAATAAATATGCTATTTAATAACAAATAAAATATAATTAATATATATATAATATTTATATTAAAATAATATAGATTAATAATATATTATATATATATAATTATATTATATAGAAGATTTATTATATATTATTATATATATATAGATTATATAATAATATATTATATTATTAAATATAATATTTATTAATAGTATTATATATATATTAATAGATATATATATATATAATATTATATATTATAATATATATATTATATATATATATAAGAATATAATTATACTATATATATATATTATATATATATATATATTATTTAATATAAGTATAATTATATATATAGTATAATATTTATATTATATATTAATATAATTATATATATATATATATTATATTAATAATATATATTATATAATATATATTTTTATAAATATATTTAATGATATATATTATATATTTATATATATAATATACTTGATATATAATATATATATATTAATCTATATATTAATATACTGATATACGTAATATATATAATATATATATATATATAAATATATATATATATATATATTTTATATATAATATATTTATATATATATATATATATATATTTAATATATATATATATAATTAGATATATATATCATTTAATATATATAGTATATATATAATATATTTATAATATATATATATATATATTTATAATATTATAATATAATGATAATGATATATATTAATATATTAGTATTAATATATATAATAATAATATTATATTATATAATTTATATATACATATATATATATATATATTATATATATATATATATAAATATATATATATAATATATAAATATATATATATATATATATATTATATTATATATAATATATGTATATACTTAATATATAAACATTATTATAAAATATAATAGTATATATAAATATTATATTAATTATTATATTATATATTTAATATAATTATATATTATATATATATATATATAAGTAAGATATATAATATTATATTAAGTATATATATATATATAATATAAATTAATATAAAAAATATTTTATATTATAATATGATAATATTATTATATATATATATTAATTTAATAATATATATATATATATATATATATAATTAATATATATTATATATATTATATATATATATATATAATATTATAATATATAATTATATATATCAATATTATATATATTAATCATTATTATTATATTATATATATATATATATATTATATATATATATTAATATATAATATATATAAAATATATACATATATATTTATATATAAATTAATATATATATATATATATATAATAATTATATATATTATATATATATATTTTTATATAATATATATATATATATATATATACACCTTTTTGTATATTTTTTACAAATTCAGTCATAGTCATAGACAAGGGTACATCCTCTAATTAACATTTTTTACCGGTACTACGACAACAAGACATCTTTTCCCTAGTGAACTTTCTTTTTAACCTATAGCCATGTTCGTTTTATTGAATTATATTTTCCTTTTAACAGATGCAGTTCACTCCATTAGGTTGTCAATTTAGATTTTGCGCTTAAATATTATAATAATCTGTAAATTGTTAATCTTTCAAATGCATGGCTATAAAGATTTCCTTAATATAAGGTTTATAAGTTAAATTTTTTTACCGGTTTTGTTCTTAATTGTCGTTTATCAGCATTATCGACGCTGAAAAATTGATGCGGTTTTATTCTGCGTTAAATATTTGGAGATGCAATAATTTGAAATCATTAACCTATAGTTGAAGTTCATTGCAATTTTCGAAATGGTTTATAAATTTTCGTCGATATTCGTGAAAATATTTTTCATAACAAGCTCCCCATTTTCAAGGTAAATAAGAGTGGTTGCTGTCACTCATATCTTTAGTATGGAACACACCCAAAATCTTTCCATCACTTATCGGTGAAATTCAATCATGCCGCCTAGTCCAGTTACGACTTAAGTCGCTCCTCGTACCGGATTGAGTAGCTTATTCGAGCAAAAGGTAAAATATTTACCCTCAGCTCGCTATTTGTAAGCTCTAGCTATAGATATTTCTACAAAATTATAAATATAAATTAAGAATAATAAATATTAATGTTAATAAATAATATAATTAAATTAAATTTAAATAACGAAAAAACAATCAATGATTAAATTAATAGCAATAAATAATATTAATAATGGCTCATCTGATAATTCAATTAAAATTTATATAGTGATAAATTTATAAGAATTCAACCCATAATAGAATCTATATTAACATTAGGAAGACATAATTAAATAATAAAAGAAATATTATAGAATCATACTCGAATTCTAAAAATTAATTCTATGACTGCTAATTTTTCAATTGCTTTAGAGTAATGTTGAGATTTCCGACATGCTCAGACCGATCGCCGTCCATCCACCAATCTATTGTTAGGATATAAGAGTCAAAAACGTACTCGACAATCAACTCGAATAAGATAGATAATGAGAATTAACGTGAATAGATAATAAATATATTAATATAGAATTAAATACTATTAAATATTAGAATAGGAAATAATAATAATAATAATAATTATATATTAGTGTACATGTAAGAATGAGCAATTGATTTTCTTGTTAATATATATTTGCTTTTTCAGGATTTAATTTAACGTCATGTTTTCTTATAATGTGCTGAATAAAAATGAGGCTCAATTAGTCAAAAGAATTCTTCGGAAATATGGAGAGAAACGATGGTGGGTCAGATTTTGTTGGTCAGAATAAAATAGGGTTTAATCAATAAGAGTTATATGAATAACATTATATAGTATTAAAATTTTGAGAGTAATAAGGCTCACAATACCTCTCACAATAATTCACGATAATCCACATGATGAATCACTCCACCTCCATAGAAGAGAATGAAATAATAATATATAATTAATAATAATAAATTATTGTAAATATAAATTAAATAATAATAGATTATAAAAAGAATATTAAATTTAAATGTTTATTAAAGAGTTTATACAAAAATAAATGTAAATATAAAAAGAAAAGTGAAATAAAATTACATTTCATTCTTTACAAACACAAAGTTACTTAAATTTTTCCGCTAAAATTTAATATATAATAATCAACTCAAAATAATATGAGTAGAATTATATATACTCTTAACTCAACTATTAATAAACTACTTTAAGTATAAAATAAATATATGAATCCATCAAATACATAATCTAATTCAATTACATAATAACTAATATCATAATTAATACATTTCCTTACATTCAATATACATTCATATCTAACTAATCTGTACTCACATTACTCACATCATTTCTCTCTCTCTGCCACTCTCCTACTCTCATATCTCTCTCTACTACTTATACTACTCTTTTTATTAATATGCAGTTGTAATCTCTTAATAATTTAATTAATATTAGTTGAAGAAAGATACATACTTCACAAGCATAATCTGGTGACTCTTCTTTATTATGCTCACAGGAGTGATGCTTTCATAATTCTTAACATGGTTTCCAATTGTTCATATTTTTCTATTGTACGTATATATACGTAGTGTTATTGTTACTGTATTAAATATAGTTGCATATATTAGTTAGAAAACGACTGGTAACCTTTCTTTAAACAAATACTTTTCATCATATGGCAATAAACAATTTTGCAATAAATTTAGTTATTGGCCAATCCATTTCCTATATTAGTGAATATAATATATAGTCACCAATTTATTGATGTATATACTTATTGGGGAAAAATTAGCTAATAAATTATACATTTCGCATTCGTCTCATAATCTTGAACTCAATCTACTCCGGTATATAGTGATTCTCTAAATAATAATTTTGCGGCTACTCATTGGGGTAAATTAAACATTCTCAGGTTATAGCTATGTAAATAAAAAAATAAATACATAAGGTTTCATATCGATATCGGTAATCCACGCTAGTATTAGCGGTTTTAAATAAATATTGCAAGTTAATTATACATCAACCAAATATTTTACTTTTTCCAGTATAGCTTCTTTTTAATTATTAGTCCATGGATTTATTCTCTTTAATACAAAATAACTAATATTGTAAAAAGTTTAAAGATGGTTCCAACATAAAAATTAATGGAAAAATTCGCTGTTTAGATCACCTCGAAATACGATACAATACCTAATAACTTATATAACATCTAATTTATATAAATAAATATCTACTATAAATTCTACTCAAAATAGTCTTCTGTATATAATGGTATAAATTCATAAATTCACCTAATTACACTATTAAATAACACCACACACTAACCTTACACACACATCATCACTCATCAACCACACACAACACAATCAATACCACACTCAACACTATCAACACAACACACTACACATCTCAGGAGTAATTTCCCGTTATTAATCCTCAAATATAAAATACAAAGTTAACTAACTAACTAACTACATATATATATATATTATATTATAATATTTATATAATATAGATTATATATGATATAATTATATATGATTATATTTATATTTGATTTAATATATTAATATTATATAATTTTTTTAACATTTCTTGAAAATCTGACTAGAGAAATTTTTACATCAGTAAATTATCTTATAGTATTTAAGTTCCTGGGAGTCTTCTGTATATCGAGTATATAAATAATAAATTAAATTAATAATAATATATATAATAATAATAATTATTAATAATAATTAAATAATAATAAATAATAAATATAATTAAATAATAATTCTCCAATCTCTATATATATAATAATATACACATATATATTCACACACACATATACTATTAGATAAAATGTATAAAATTAAATCTCCAATATACTATATTGATATATGACTGAATCCTTTGATGAAATATAAATACTCAATAATCATATATGTTAATCAAATGTAAACCAAATAATATAAAATATTATAATGATAATATAAATACAATAAATAAATGGAAAATAAAGTAGAATAAAAATAATAAAACTGATAATATTGGCAATCAGAGCTACCTAGATTGAAACATTACAAAAGAGTATAAATAATATTTAATATTACTGAAATATTAATTTATAAATTAAAAATAAAAATTTATAATAATTATTTATTATTCATAATAAAAATAAAACTTAATAGGGTAATTAATTATATTTTAATTATTATTCTCCTCTATAATTATAAATAGCATATATTATATTTATGTTATATTTTATATATTGTATTATGTATATTATATTATTTCATTATTTACTATATTTATATTTGTTATACTATTATTATTAATTATATAATAAAAAGATTTCACGCATTATAACCATGAAAAATATATATTATAATTATAAAGATAGTTTCAAACCTAATGAAGGATTTTTCTAACACCATTTGTGAACCCACCTGCACGAAAGCCCGCGATACTTTCCTATAAAAAATTAAATATATTTAAATTAAGGAGTTAATTCATAAAAGATAATTTCTATTAAATAAGTAATTAATTGAAATTTATGCTTTGTATAATTACAATATATAAAACAACGCATATTTGAATAAAAAATTTATTGTCATCTTTCATAAAACAAAAGAAATTTGAACCTATATGATATCGATAAATGAAAGATTATATAATTTGAGCACACACTATAACTGAGTAATACCACACCTAAAAGTTATATTATATAATAATATATATATTAAATTAGATATATTAATATTACCAAAACGAATTAAACATTTAAATAATTATATTATGATATATATACCGACTTTAGTTTCGGCAAAGATAATACTTACTTTACTCACCTATATATATAATATAATATATAATATATATATATATATATATTAAATTATTAATTAAGATATATATATAATATATATATAATATATTAATTATATAGTATTCATAGAATAGATACATCTTCATTTAATTTAATTTAAATATTATGTCTAAACTTTCATTCTGCTATTCTATTCACTGCTGTTAAAATTATATATGTATTATATTAAATTGTTATTGAATAATTCTTAGACTTACATCCATGCTTAGTTATATATTTAATATATACTTATATTAATATATATATATATATATAGTATTAATATATATATATATATATATATAGTATGATTAGATGATATATATATATATATGAGTGCCTATATATATTAATTATATAGTATATATTATATTATATTATATATATATATATAATTTAAATTATTAATATAATAATATGGATTATATAAGTAAATACTATAGATCTTTACAATACCAAAAATGTTATATATATATTTAATATATATTATATATATATATATATAATAAATATTAATTAATATATATAATAATATATTGTACTATACATATTATAATATCTAATTTAATTATTAATTGATTTAAATATAGACACATATATATTATATTATATATATATAATAAATATATAATTAATATATATATTATTATATATAATATAATATATATATATATATTATATATAATTA
>JABUQX010073214.1:0-17500 GCA_015478945.1 Trachelipus rathkii
AAGAGATGCCTTGTGTTACCAAATAGACAACTAGTAATCTCACATATTCTATTATGATATTCAGATGTAACGCTTACAAGCCGCTTGATAGCTTCATTCCTCCTCACGTGGAGGATGATCTACATGACAGGTCAACATCACTTATATGACTGACATTTACGTCTACCCATCTATTTACTCCTAATATGCGTGTATCTCGCTCTCTTTTTTACCTTTTTCAAATCCATTATTCATATATTAAACTTCTGAAAAAGGCCAAAGTTTATCATATATATGCTCCAACTTGCCATAATTATTTCATGTTCTATGATTTTTTAGCATTAATCATTAATGCTAACACAGCAAGTATCTAATAGTTCATTAAGTATATTTATATTATTACTCTATATATACTCATTATATTCTAGTTACCTCATAAATATTAGTACTATATCTATTAACCTCTTTTATCTATATATCTCATCTCATTCAATATCATTCTACTATCTTCACATTAGTATCTCCTCTATCTCTATCTAATATAGTTCACTATCCATATGCTATATTAAATATATAACTTATATATAATAGATATTGATTAAGTATGTTTTCAATGCATATATAACTTATTACTCTCTATGGGTAATACGTATATTACTATATTCTATAGTATATATTCACTCACATCTATATCTCATGCTATTAATCTTAATCTTATCATCTCTATATTCACTATCTATATCTCCGTCGTATCTTACTCTCTTAAATACGTCTATTAAATTGCTTAATTCACTCATGTACTACTCCTAATAATACTAGTATCAACTCGTATCACTCTCAAAGCAATTTCTCTTTCGCACCTTCACGCGCAGATTTAGAGGTGATACGCCCACTAATCTACATCTGATTCTCAATGCTATAGCGCTCTACTACCTCCATCTCGCTTAGTTTTGTCACTAGGATTACTAAATTCACAACATCATCGTATACTCTAGTTGCGCGCAGTATAAATAATGCACTGTCAATCACAATTACGTAGTGCTTATCTGCTCATTTTGAGCATCGGCACTGAAATATAATCTTTTATATGTACTATTCTGAACTTTTGAGTGCTATCTGCTATGTATCTTTAAGAATCTCTATTGTACATCTCGTTATATTCTATAACATTAATTTGATAGGTATGTTTGGCAAATTATTTTAATATTTTATTTTTGTGAATTTAACTCAAAACCTTTTTTACACATTTAAAGTATTATTTTAATATTTCACAACAGCTGCTCTCCCCTATCTTCTACTCTCAACTACGTCTACTACTTACCTCAGCTCACCTACTACTTGATATCTATCATCTACGGCTTATCGATCCCCCTATATCTCTTACTATAATAGTATATATATATATATATAGTACTATAGTATATATATATATCTATTACGTATTCTATATTTTCTTTCTCTCTCTCTCTCATTCTCTCCTCTCTCTCTCTCTCGTTCACTCTCCTCTCCTCGTTCTCTCTCTCATATCTATACTCATCTCGTATTATATTCATATAATCATATATATAATAGTAATATATATATATAGTATATATAGTAATATATAGTATATATATACTTATAATTGGTATATATATATAGTAGTATATATATATATAATATATATATAGTATAATATAGTAAATATATATTAATATAGTATATATAGTATACTATAGTATCACTATCAAATTATTTTCTTTATTATATACCCATTTTATATACCCATATTATATATTACATATATTAATAATCCTAACAATTCTATATAATCCTCTGTTTTCATGTATATATACATACTTATATACATATATTACTATCAAATGCAATTAGTCATGTATTGCTAGTGATACTAATAACATGTATATATATATGATAATATATATATATAATATATATATATAATAGTATATATATTATATATATATATATATATATTATATACAATCTATATATATATAATATATATATATATATATATATATATATATATATATATAATATATATATATATATATATATATATATATAATATATATATAATATATATATATAGTTATAATCTAGTATATATATATCATATATGATATTGAAGAGATATAAAATATTAAGGTGGTACTTAGTTATAAAATATTATTAACGGAAAGGCCAAGAAAAACTATATTACCTAAAGTATTTAAATTTATAAAGAAGTTGTAATATATTTAGGCTTAAAATTGGAAAAGGATTCGCTATAAATTATATTCTTATGGTAAAGGCCATTATTTTCACATCCTTGTTTCTTTTATTTTGAAAACATTACTAAGACAAGCTTTCGAAAATCATTGTAATAAACAAAGAATAAGATATGAATAAGATAATAGAAACCTCCTAGATATAGATGATAATTTAGATCATTTTCCTTTTCAAAATATGGGAAGAAAATACACTGGGAGAGTCAAACATCGAATCTTACTGAAAATTATAATCGAATCAAAATAATTTTGTTACATAATCTTCAAAAACTTTCAAGAAACTCTGATTATTTAGATCTTAGAGAACAGGCTATTAGTGATCAGACAAAATAGGTGCAATAGAAAGAATAGATTGATTTTGAACAGTTCCTGAATAAGCCTCCATAGAGCAGTTTTCTCCAACGCATGGTGATTTTTAAATTGGATTTTAATGCTACCAAGATCAAAAATATTATAAATTAAATTAAATTTTAGTTAAATGGTTACATTTTGAATTTCTATAGAGTTACTTAGAATTTAGAATTGATAATTTAAAATTAAAATATAAATATTGTAGATTTTATTTTTCGATAGGTAACTAAAAATAATGTCTTTTTATATAAGGATTTTCATAATAAAAATTATAATAAATTAATTCAAAAACTGCTATATAATTATCATACCGTATATATATATATATATATATATATATATATTATATTTTATAATTATATATATATATATATATATAGCATATATATAATAATTTATACTATACTAATATATATATATACTATAAATATTACCAGCACTCTCCTAGTCCGGTTGGCGAAGGCCATTATTACTTGCTATCCTAAATCCAATCTAGAGCTGGGTGGATAGGTCCAGATGTACTGTCTCCAATTTGAATTATCAATATATTATATATATCAATATATATATATCAATATATCACTATATATTATATATATTATATATTTATATTATTATGTGTTCCAAATACAGACTCAAATTATGCTTTGAGAAAATCCGAAAGCATATTATTTGAAAAAATTTTGAGTTATATTACATTAAACTGAAAAAATCAATTGATATATATATATTATATATAATATATATTATTATAATATATTTAATATATATTATTATACCTAATATATATATAATATATCCAATATATATATGCGTGTGGGTGTGTGTGTGTGTGTATGTGTTATAATCATCCTATTATATATGAACACTCAGATAAACTAGCTTATCCTATTATTCATTGACATTTTATAGCCTTGATATGTAAAAAATAATAACTTAAAGGCATATAAGTGGTTATGGTGTTGAGTCTTGTTTTGGCTTGTTTTAGGTATGGATCACAATGAAAAACCCCTGGAATAGAATTAAGGATTCTTGGCCGCTAGTAGGAATATCTAGCTGATATATTTAATAGAAATAGCTGTTGAAATTGCAGATGTTTTTCTATATTTTCATATGTCTTCATATATTATATATATATATTTATAATACTTTATCTTTTTTTAATTATAATTCTAAAAATTTATATTAGTTATATAACATATAATATACCTCTATATATATATTATATATATATATATATATATGCACCATACATTATTATCATATATATATTTTTGAGGGGTGACATTTTTACTATAGTTAATTACAATATTTATATATATATAATTAATATATATATTTATAATTATATATTAATATATATGGACATTCGGTTACGATCTTTCTCTGTAAATTTTTGTGTGGGAAAAATATGGAAAAATTTTCAATGGAGAGGAAACACAATTTACATTTACTGTAAAAGAAAATAGTTTAATCATTTTTATAACTATATATAAACGTAAGGTTAGTGTAGGGTTAAGCTCAAGAAAGTCAACCAAATTGTTTTGTTTTATTCACCGTGTAAAATAAATTCGCATTATTAAGTGATATTTTTTGTTAAGTAAAGTTAAGAAATTTTAAAATAATTTCAAATATTAAAAGTCTGTTTCAATAAAATATAAATTTATTTATTTACAATAAGTTTTAATTTGTTAATTTAATACTCTGCATCAGTTAAATATTCAATATTTTTTTGAGAATATTATTATATTAATTTAATATTAATTATATTATATTATATTTTAAACTTGTATACTATACTATATTATATATATATATATTATATATATATTATAATATTATATATATAGTTATATACTATCATATATATTATATATATATATAATATATATATTATATATATATATATATAATATAATATTATATATATATATACTCTGGCAGCCAGACGAGCAGGTTGTGTTGATTCGCTCTGCTCATTTTTCAAGAGCCACAGTTTTGTTCTAAGAAAAAAATGACAATATCATTTCTGAAAAAGTAACATATAAAAAAATAATTTTGTTTAAATGGATTTTTTAAAAATTATATCCAGACCCAATGGCCGGCCGCTCGTTTATAACCAATACATTTACTTGATGGGACGTTCTCCCCGGAAGTTCCCCTTGACTTTCCTTGTCACGGATCAAGTGGAATTTGAGTCAAGTTTCTTCCTCAGATCCTTTCCTTCAAATGCCTCAGAGTTTGATCTTTACTTCGATTTTCGGAAAATTCTTTCCCTTATAGAGTATCTTCGCCAAAGGATAAAAAAGTCCTTAAGGGCGTATATATAATCGTGTACCATGCTTTTCTTCTTTTATTTTCTTTATTAACCTTGCCGGCCACTCCAAGCCTTCATCTTAAAAAGCATCAAAATTCCCATGTGACTTTTTCCTTTGGGGATAAATAAAGGAAAATATTTTCCGACATCGTCCTCCTAGGGATACTTGAGGACATTAGAACTGAAAGATCGAGAGCGATATCGGTTACCTGCCCCAGATTAGCATCTTGAGATGATCTCACGCGTGAATCTTTTAAACTTCCGGAGTACGATCCATCCAGTTATTTGCTAACAACACCGCATTTGTCTGGTATAATTTTTAAAACTCATTAAAACAAAAATAGTTTATGTACTTTTCAGAAATATATTCACTTTTTTTCTAGATAGCTGTGCTCTTGCTTATTTCCATTCAAAATGTGGGAGATCTTTTTGACCCACCATGTACTAGTTTTCTGGTTAAAGTATATAAATAATATATTTTATAAATTATTATGATATTTACTATTCATATTATATATATATTATATATATATATTATGACTTATTAATAATTAATAGTATAATATTGTTATATATAATATTTAATATATTATTTATTACTATATATATATATATTAATAACAGGTTGAATTAGAAGAAAAGCTAATAATAGAAAAAGGGAAATGTGGTGTAAAATATTTTAATTCTAAGACTAAATTTCAAATATCATGGTAGAAACATTCTTATACTGGGTTAGTATATATTGAACATATCAATAGAATTTGTACCTAATGATTTTAATTGAAAAGAAATGTTATTTTCGTCGTAAGTTTCTAAAAGAAAAGCTGTTCATATAGATCAAATCCTATTATAATGATCATTTTAGCTTTAACATTTGTGCATCTGATAAAAAGTAGAAAATATTAAAGCTATTTGAGTTTTCGTTTCTTATATACGATGATGAAGAGATGACGGAAAACATAAAATTGGGAAAACGTTCCTTCGGGTGAGAGCATTGCCAGAGTTATAAAATTTGGATGAAAAAGCAAACATTTAAGGGAGGATACGATTGGATGCAGAAAAGATATATGAAGAAGAAATCCATTGTGTAGGAGGTATATTGAAAGAAAACTGTAGGAGGGTGTAAAAAGTGCCTAAGAATGAATGAGGTGTTTCGTATATAAAACGATCAAACCGGAAATGTTGATTTAAATGCTAAAGATGATTGAAATTTCAAAGCAACAGAAGAATTTAAATAAAAATTTTCAATAGGAAAAATAGTTTAGATATTAAGAAACACGTAAATCAGAAAAATTTAGAGGACTATATCTACAAAAAAAACGCACACACACACACCTACACACGCGCGCGCGCACACACACACACACACCTTGGACACACACACAAACACACTTCACACAGCCATCATTCACACATCACACACACACACACCCACACACACACACTCACACACACACAACACACACACAACACACACACACACCACACACACACATCACCACAGTTTACTCAATCCACACACACAACACACACACATCACAACCCACCAACACACACACTACACACACACACACACACACACACTATTTTTCCTTATTTCAAAAATGTAGATAATTTGGTGAGTGAAAAATGTAGATAAATATGTGAAGAAATAGAAGAAATCGAAGAAAAGTGAGAAAACATCAATCTTCAGATATAAAAAATAAATAAAAGGAAGAACAAGATAAAGGATTTAGGACAAAAAAAAGGAAAATATAAAAGAAAATTCAAAATAGCTTCAAGATTAAAAGATAAAATAATGAATCATTTAAATCACATCTTAGACAGACCATTTTTTAACAACTATAAAATACAATAATAGGGTAATGGAATAATGAATAATAATACATAATCATAATAAAATAACTAATAATAATAATCTGTAATAAAATCTGTAATGGTCAAATAGGTTACAATAAAATTTTTATTATTGTTATTATTATTATTATTATTATTATTATTATTATTATTATTATTATTATTATTATTATTATTATTATTATTATTATTATTATTATTATTATTATTATTATTATTATTATTTGATTATTATTAATAATAATAATAATAATAATAAATTAATTTATTATTGTTATTATTATTATTATTATTATTATTATTATTATTATTATTATTATTATTATTAATTATTATTAATTATTATTATTATTATTATTATTATTATTATTATTATTATTATTATATTAATTTTATTATTTTTATTACTATTATTATGGATTATTATTATTATTATTATTACTTATATTATTATTAACAGTAGATTATATACTTTAACAAATCTACTAATTAACTGGATAATTCCAAGCAATATTTTCAGCACCTTTTGCCAGGCAAACAACCGTATTTTCGTTCATATTTATATTATATATATATTATTAATATATATATATATATATATATATATCATATATATATATATCTATATATATGATATTATAATAATATATATATATATATATATATATATATATATATACTATATCTATTTAGAAAAAAAGCAGATGTAAATGTGTAGAGTAGAAAATATCTCTTACCTAAATATATTATTATTCTCAACTTTCTTTTAGCATTATATATCATTATATATATATAGGTAAACTATAACTATAATTAATTATATATATATAGGCGTGGATATATCATTATATATCTATATATATTATAATTATAGCTACTATATATATACAGTCATTGATTACTATACTATATATATATATATATATTTAATTAGAGATATATTTTTTATAATATATTATATTACTAGCTATATATACTATTATACATATTACACTATGATTATATATATTACTCTATATATATATAATTATACTTTTTATCATATTAATATATATACTATTTTGTGCAAGAGAAAAGTTGGAAAGGGGCAATGGGAAATGTGTTTCTGTATCTCTTCGGTTTTCCAATTTGTATATGATGGGGATTCTCGATTAGAATTAGAGGTAGGGGTGGCAGGTTAGATACGTGTTAGATTTTATTTTGACTGGATAAATGGAAGAGATGTGTTGAGGGTGCGCTATCCCTATTCTACATGCGGATATTGGGTTTTGTTGCGCCGATTTTGCATCGAAAAGAGATGTTTGACGAGTATTAGAACCACACAACACGAGTTATGGGCAGGGGTGTCGTAACGGAGAATGTTCTCGAAACAGTAAACCCGTAGATAAGAGTAGGTTATGGTTGTGAGTGAGTGAGGCAGTCCTTGGTGTAAAGTTATGTTTATGTTATGTTTTGGTGAGAGGCTGGAACAAGTGTCTGAGTTATAAAGGCAGACAATTGGGAGATATTTAATATAGTGATATAAAAAGGGAATGAATGATGCAGAGTGTAGTAGAAAAGTTGAGACTATGGATTGTGAAGGGAGTGTTTGGTTTGACAAGACAATTTGCGTGATGTAAAAGGTATAAATCTTGGATGCGCTCAGGGGTTACTTAAATGAGGGTAGTTGTTCTGTGGTTAATGCATGGGTTTAGCTAGAGACTTGAAGCGTCCCTGGGAATAAGATTGGTTAGACTCTTTAAAGTAACACTCGCTTAGGTTATGGCATTACATCTTTTGGGAGTGTTATTAGGTAGTAGAGAAAGTATAATTCTGAATATATTAATGATGAGGCATGCAACGTAATCTAGATAAGTTTGTGTGGTGTTGAAGAAAGGGGATAACCTGAGAGATTAATGAACAGTGGGTTGGAATGGTTTGGGTCCATGTGGAACAGAATGATGATAGTCGGCTTGTTAAAAGCGAAAATGCAATAGTGGTGAGTGGCTAATTCAAGGGAAATCGACCGGACTAGGGATGATCGAAGAAAACTTTGGATTTCGTTCGGTAAAAAAGGAGTGGTGTGGAAAGATCTTTGGAAGCTGTACCACAGAGGACGAGAAGAAGGAGCATATTGAGGGAAATAGAATGATATGTTTTTGTGAGGGGGTATGGTTGTGGCTCTCACCTGGGCAATTGAGTAGAGAATTCTCCCCAACAATTTTGAGTTAGAATGCATATGTGAGGGCATCCGTCGCTTGGTCCCCTTTGCTATGAAGCTCTAGGGCGGATTTTCTGACTGCGAACGAGTTCTCACTTAAGTCTAATGGTACAATGGGGGCGGTAAGGCTGGGCTTTTCTTTTCGACTTGTGTCATATTCTTCTATTTACTAATTCTTTGTTTTGCCACGCGGTAGTGAACTTGTCACGCACCTTAACCACCCGGTCTTGGGGAAATAAGGTGGATGATGATGATGATGATGAATGATGATGATGAAATTTACCATTTATATCATAAGCTATATGTAAGTTACTATATTTTATATCTCTTAAAAAAATTAATACTTATTTATAAATATATGTAGGGCTATACAAATTCAACACCGTATTATACAAAAACAAAACATTTTTAAATGGAATTAACAGTATCGCTTTAGTTTTTAGGCAGTAAATAATAACATCATGCTAATTGCCTTAGTGGTAAGATATATAAGTTGCTATAATTACGGAAATAAATAATTGAGTATTGTAGGGAAGTTATGTGCTGGATATAATGTTTTGAAAGAAATGAGCGTCGAGTAGTGACTGGGGACTGGACTTGGTCGAAGCAAAACAAGATACACTTTAGAGTGGATAGAGATGTGCAGATAGAAGTATTTTCTACATTGAAACTAATGAGTTGGGAAAATGAGAGTAAAGAATAAATTCTATTTCACGGTTTTTATGGACTTGAAAGAGGCTACTCACTGACAGGATTAATAGGGAGCTCAGTGGTAGGTAGGTGTTAGCGATATATGGTGTTTGGTGGTAGGATTCTGAAATGGATAAAAGTATGTATGTTGATTGTGGAGCTTGTGTAACAATAAATGGAGTGAGAGTACATGGTTTGATATTAATACTGGAGTGAGGCAATGATGTGTAATGTCTTCGTGGCTATTAAATTTATACATTTATGAAGTGTTGAAAGAATTAGAGGTAGGCATGGTAATAGAGGGTGTTACACTGATGGAAAGTGGAAGAAAGTGTAGGGTGCCCTGTTTATAGTACGCTGATAATTCGGCTTGGTTTGGTTAATCTGAAGAAAGTTTGAGAGGATTTGAAGAGGAGTTTGGTAGTGCTTGTAAAAGGAGAAGGTTTAAAAATAGATGTGGACAACAGTAAGGTGATGGTAGTGGGTGATGAGAATCCGTGTTGTGAAATAATGTTAGATGGTGAGCAATTCGAACAAGTATCTGAGTTTAAATATTTAGGTTACATGTTGGATGAAAAGGAATGATGCCGAATGTAATATGAAAGTTGTGAAAGGTAGGAAGATGGCTGGTGCAATTAAATCTGTAGTGAATGTAAAAGGACTAAGTCTAGATTGAGCTATCTTCTGCATGAGGGTATGTTGTTACCAGTGTTAATGTATAGTAGTGAAACTATGGTGTGGAACAAGAGGTTTAGATTTAAGGTGCTGTTTGTTAAGATTAATAATCCTAGGGGAGATTTAGGTGTGAGAATAAATGATTAAGTGAGGAGTGAACGTGTAAGAGAGTTGTATGGTGTGAAGAAGGGCGTAAATGATAGAATAAACGACAATGTATTGAAATGGTTTGGTCAATTGGAAAGGATGGATGATAAACGGTTGGTTAAGCGGATGTATGGTGGTGAGTGTGTTGGGAATCGAATGCGAGAAGAAGGGTGCATAATAGGAGAGAATGGTGGGGTTTTATGAGGGGATGTGGTTGCGAGCCTAACCCAAGGGGCAAACTCCACATTGACGAGATACTTAAATGAGGGCTCGTCGCAGTCTTGTGAAGCCCAAGGGTGGTATGGAGGGGATGGTAGGGGGCTTTCCTTTCGACTTACGTCATTTATTTGCAAGTGCTCTTACATATTTTTAATTACAACCTTATTCACTTAACTTCTCACTTTTATATTCTACCACTTCCTTATCTATTTCCACTCCATCCATACCTTCACTAGCTTAATCTTACATAAAACAACATAATAATCTGATAATACCTTCCCCAACCCCCTCACTGATGTAACATTCCATCACATTCACACTTCAGCACTCTCCTATCTTCACAAACACCAAATCAATCATATCTTTTCACTTCGATACCATCTTTAAATACACCAACTCTAGTATACTTATGAATACTCTTGTGCATGGAAATGTAATACTTACACAAATACCTCTCTCCTCACAACTCTCAATCACCTTTCTACAGGCCCGTAGCCCAGGAATTTTTTTTTTCGGGGGGCGGGGGAGGAGGAGAAATTACGGAATTTGTAAAATATATAATGAAGTTGAATTATATATTATATTTATATGCACTAATATATTATATAATACTTATATTATTAATATTTTATCATATAATATATTATATTTATCAATAAATATATATATATACATAATATTTATATATAAAATTGGTTATTATATATATATTATATATATATATTATAAGTTAATAATACTATATATATAACTCATATATTATATGCATATTCTATAAAGTTCTACAATATATATATTAAGTTATCATTTAATTAGTACTTGTCAACATTTTAAAAATTTTAATATCTAATATATATAATATATATATTAATATTATAAATAGAAATAATATATAATCATATATATACATATAATTATATATCTATATTATATAAATACTTATAGGAACCTAATTATTTATACTATATATATATTATATATATATCATTTATATTATTATTATATATTATATATAATTTCATATGAACTGAATCATCGTTTTATAAGGTAAATTTCAATTGCCCTTGCTATTTTGACGCTTCAGGATAATTCAATAGATATTTTCAATTGCCCGACTTCGTGTGCTTGAGATGCTCGTATGATTTAGACAGTTAAAGCAAGACCGCCTGTAATGCGATACATTCCACTCTGCACATTCATTACGTACAAATAGTTTTCTTCAAGTTTGCGCCTCAAATGTTGATTAAAGGTTCTATTCTACTGTCATGCAGGTGAATACGAGCAAGATACTCAGGTTGCTTAAAGTGTAAATACTTCTAGGCAGAGAGTACGACATTGTTAGAAAGCCATCTCCTTCTTCACACTTAAGCCAAAGCACGATCCGCAGTTTTCTTGTTTTTTTCATTTTCTAGCAGCCATTTCCGCTGCAGAGACACCACTCTCCTTTTAGTGTATCCTCGTGAGGGTCTGGAAGGTGTTTTTATAAAAGGGGATGCTTTTTCAATATGCTTTTACACTTACATTGCACATTTCTGGTAAAATATACTGAAGTAAAATGATAGTGGTTTCACATCGAAGAGAAATCGATCAGTCAACGAAAAATTCAGATCATCAATAACGGAATAAAAACTGAGAATGCGGTAATATGATTCGGGATCTGATTGTAGGCACATTACAACGATGTTTCTGGAACTTCATATTCTTGGAATTGTTATTTCATTACCTAAGCTGTCGCATACCATTTGTAGCTTGTGTGAAATAGTGTTTTAAACTCTGTGTCCTGCATTTTGTCCTAATCTTTTTTTCGAGAAGTTATATTTTATTTTCTTTTTTTTTTCGTTATTTCCACCGCTCACGGGCAAAAGCCCTATTCAAGAAGGGGTGTTACACTCAACAAGTAAATTTCAGACTCTAAGCATTACGCAGAATTGACACAGGACGAGTTTGGCCTATTTTAAAAGTGAGGGACGAATTAAATTAAGTAAGGATAAACACAGAATGATGGAAGCAGATATATATTCACAGAAGACTTAAGGTTGACAGGAAAAGGAGGCACGAGCGGAACTAATCTGAGTTGCTACATCAACTTTATATCTCAAAACCATGTGCCGACACTTGAGCATTCCTCCTTGTGTTCTACGTCATTGGAGGCAATCTTTTAAGAGAGGCGGCATGCGAGTGGAAGTTCCCTCGAGCAACCTGCCGCTGTCGGTACTATACGGAAGAGATAAGCACCAAACCATCTGCGCCGCAACACCGATAGAGGGTCAAGTGAACACTCTAGAAAGTACATTGGAACAAGTTACCTATAAGTTCTTTTAGCCCTTTTGACTGATCTACTCAGCACACAACCTTAAGCCGGGTGATAACCTGAGCCTCACCACCCAGCATACTGAAAAGGCCAGGTAATTTCAAGTTATAAAGGGCGGCAATGAGCCCTTGTATAACTGACGTTAACTGTGAAGAAGCACAATAGAGAAATTGCCCTTCATGCATCTTAAAACATGAACTGCCAGTTTTCTTTTTCGAGCGCCCAATTCGCTCTTATGCAACCATATGTTTGCTGTGATGGTTTCCCAAACATTTTTTTCCTTGTTTATGTTAAGGCCAAGGATGTTTTATATTGTCAACAGGAAGAGACTCGAGAGAACCGTCGAAAGCAGATTTTCTTTGTGAAAGTTAGAAAGGTAGTCTTAGAGAGGGAGAATTGAATTTGTAGAAAAGTTGGTTGGTTTTAAAGAATAATTTCACAAGGTTTGCGACGACCACCCACCGAGAAATTCTAACATAACCTGGCCAGATCTTTGCGAGAATGGAATCGGATATAGCACTTAAGACGAGAGGCAATTCACGAAGTAAAAGAGGAGAGCAGAATTGAAATGATTTAAGAATGAAGGGTCGAGGTCATCGGCATATGAGTGGATAGAGTTACGATCTTTAAAATTCACTTTTAGATTAAAATAAGTAAAGCAGGTTAATCCAAAGTAGGAGAAAAGACCTTATAGAACCTGAGGAACACCACTATTGACCAGAAAAGGAAGAAGAAGTCGCCCGCATCAACAACAGCCGATAATTAGAGATTTGAAAGAAAACCTAGACAGTAAAGTTAGGTTTCAAAAAGAGATAGAAGGGGAAATCCAAAGGGGGTTAGCTTGGAGACGCCACGTGACGTTTTGTGCACACATACCCAGGTCAATTTATCGAACTTAGGGTGATAATGTCCAGCGCCACGTTGAACCGCCTAAGTCTCTTCCCGTAATGTCCCTGAAAGGAGTGGACAATTACCTGAAAGTCTGTTTACATAGGAAAGTATATCACCAACAGACCTCAAGCAACCGAAGCCGTACTGCGATCGAAATAAGGGAATGAGATTCCAGATGGTCCTGAAAAATGAGAGTTGAGAAAGGGTTTCAAAGATCTTAGATAGAATTAAAGGTGAGGCTATAGGGCGATAGTTAGAAGGATCGAGCGGTTCCTTTTTTTCCGGAATTAGGTTTGGACATAGCGCGCTTCCAACTACTGAGGGAACAGTGCTTAGTTTCGAGACATAGAGAATATAGTTGAACGAGAGGAGGGGCCAGCACGGACACGTTACACTCCTCTTCAAGAACTCGGTTTACGTGAACAATTTTGATCCATTACCGGGCCCACCCGATTCAGCCTTGCAGCTTTTACTTTTGTCATATCACTTTCCTAATGTTTCATCAATAACACGTTTTATGTATATCACTGGGAAGCCCATACAACCCGTAATCAAATTATCGATAAATCTCGAAGGTCCATAAGTTGCTGTAATAGAACCCGCAGCTAGCAAGAGAGAAAAGAGGAGTGGAAGGTTAAGATGACATCGCCCAAGACATCATTGAGTTCTCACTCTTATACGCGTTGAGTTCACTGTAAACACTGAAGAGAGATCACGAGAGAATAAGCCGAAGAGATTTGCACTTGTATAGGTTATCGACGATTTAGCAACTAGATAACATATCAAACTCACACTATCAGAGTATATATAAAAGAGCGGAAGTTGTAGAATTTATTGGAGAAGTATAGTTTTGAGAGTTTTTTTGTATTGTTCGAAGTATTTTTAAATAATTCTTAAGTAGGTAGAAACCAACGGCATATTAAAAACTGTCCAGAATCTTTTCTTCTGATTAGATTTGTTGATATAGAATATGAATTCCTCAGTTTCGCCTCGTCGTTTTACTTATGATATATTGCCATGCTATCGTGTAATAAATTACTAGCGTGATTACATAATTTCATCGATTAGTGTTGTTCACGTTGATTAAAATTTTTTCCTATCCACACTTCAATCTTCCCCTATCTACTGACCATACGCATTTGAGATCTACTTAAAGCCTAATGAGCCAAGAAGAGTCTAATACCGAATCGTATTATCTCTGATGTAATTTATATAATGAATTTCAGTAGATAGAATAATGTCATATTGTAACTGAAGCATGAGAAATGATATCTCTGCTACATTAATACCCAAATACTAGTTTATTAACAGCTCCCCCTACATATATTGTTGGCAAGCAGTATACCGAATACGTCACAAGAAGAAAATAGCTAAGTTTTCCATTATTATTAAGTTTAGACGTAAGAAAGCAGCAGCAAAGCTCACCCATATCTGAGATACCTAGTATCAATAAGTGCCTAGAATGAACGGTACAGGGAGTAGTATGGATGACTTAGTTGTGAAGATAGAAAAGTAAATTAAAATTAAGAGATTAATTATAAGTTTGAGTGGTCAAGATATGCATAATGTCTATTCACTTAAAGTTCTAAGGTGGCACTGACAAGTTTGCGATACTTATAATGAGCATGACTGCACTAAGATAAATGTGAGTTATATTGATAAAACATAGAGTGTACTAGTGTGTCACCTCCAAATTTAAAGTTATAAATTATAAGCCTAATTAACACAGAATAAGATTTCGTGGTGATATAATAATAATAAAAATTTGCATTAACATAGATATGAAGATAATATATACAAATCGTAAAGTTAGCTATTTACATGTGATAAGGAATAAATTAATTCACCATAGTGAAAATAATATAATCCAATTACATTATTATTTAACTATCCAATAATGAACGCAAAGTAAAATTCCATTTCTTTTCATATTAAAGTGAAAATAAAACCAGCTTCATCGTTCACAAAAATAATAATCTAAATCGTGGTCTCACACATCTTTTTGATCCTCTTGTTATTTATATATTATTGAGAGTATTTAATCTTAAAATAACTATTTATTTTATAATTACATTAAAAATGATATATTGATTGAGAGCAGCTATTTGAGGACATTCGAAATAATAACAGAGAGAATTAATAGTAGCATATAATTAAAGTGGAGATATAATCTTCTAAGATCATATATCGAGAAATATATATGAGAGTCTATATATAGAGATATATTATTTAGAAAGAGTTCATATAGCACATAACAGAATTCTTTAAAAAATAAATCAATTAATGTATGTCAATTAAAACTATAATCTCTCAAATTAGTCTGCGTGATGAGAAGTTATAGAATATCTCAATTCTAGTAATAAACAGATTATGACATAACTCCTCTAGGAAATCGCCCCAATTAGGAGAGTAATGAGTCATCTCACTCATTACTAATTAATTACTTTATATAGGCCTCTTAAAAAACTTATTCGAGTTTATTAAATACACAAAGTAAATTAAGCTACCGGGTCTCTCCTAAATATTACATTTGTACCAATGTATTATTTCTCACTGAGATATATTATATATAAAACCGAGCAACAAATGATAAAAATCTCAATCTATAATGATAAATGAGGAGTAATCATACTTTTACCATTACCACCAAATTCATTATCAGCACGTAAACCTTACAACAAGTTTTGAAACTGTTCTGTTTAGGAAATATCCGTTGTTTCATCATGAGCTAATGCTGAAAAAATTTTGTTTATATATTAAATATTTCTTACACTATTTTCCTTTGTATAAGCTGACCTAAATGTGAACTGAGAGTCTTGATTTAATTTACTGAGTCGTGGGAGAATGTCGTATGCATTGAAATTTTTTGTAAAAAATAGAACTTCAGGATAGTACTTTCACAAAACCACTGGTCACTCCATTTTGCTTATCGAATCACTAAGAAGGCTTCTAAAATTTCCTATAGTCATTTTATCAGCTGAAGTTGATAATTTAATTAAGTTATCCTATAGAGTCACACTGAGCCTTGAATCAAGATTCACTATTTATGCTTTATGGTACTAAACATAAACGCATAGTTTCAATTATTGGGACAAGTAATTTTTTTTCTCTCTTTATTTCTTTCTTTATAAATTTTTCTTATTTATTTATTTGAGAGTATGTTAACATGTATGTATTGTCCTATGCTTTCGATTATTTTTTTACTCATAAAGGAGTATCATTCAATATATTTAATATATTACCGTATTAATATTAATATATATAATATATATATATATTAATATTAATCATATATATATATAATATAATTATATTAAAATTATAATATAATTATATATAATATTAATAAAATATAATATTATATTAATATATTATATATTATATATATTAATTAATATTTATTATATATAATATTAATATATTAATATTATATTAATATATTAATATATATATAATTATATAAATATTATAAATATATATAAAATAATATTAACCAACAAAATGATAAAATTTAATAATTATATTAGTAATTATAAATTATATGTAACATAAGGCAACATATTGTATTAATTTAATTAGCATATAATTAA
>JABUQX010073215.1:0-2500 GCA_015478945.1 Trachelipus rathkii
AAAAAGCAAAATTTATTAGAAAATCTATTTTTTTAACGAGTAACAATAAAAGGTCTCTAAATAGGCTCATCTAATCATATTACTATAATTATTAACAATATTCTTTTTTTGTTTTTTTTTTATTACATTATTATTATTAAAATTTATACCAGGATTCAAAAATTGTATTCCTTTTCGCTGTAGCAATTGTAGTTTTGAGATTATATTTTTTTGTTTAATTTTTTTTTTTAATTTTTTTTTTTTTACATTTTCGCACTAAAATTGGACCACCATTCCAGCAATGTATTCTCACTTTTCGCTAGTAGCTATTGTATTTTTCGAGATATGAGTTGTGGCTTTAAACCAAATTTACCTATATATATATATATATATATATATAATATATATATATATATATATATAATATATATATATATATATATATATATATATATATGATATAGTATATAATATATATATATATATATATATATATATATATATATATAGTATACTATATCATAGTATATATATAATATATTATATATATATTACGATATATACTACTATATAATTATATATAATACTAAATAGTATATATAAGATAAATATATGTATGTAACTATAAATAGAAAAAGAGCTCATATTAATTTAAAAATAATAAAACATATAGTATAAATATATATATATATATATATATATATATATATACTATATAATATAGTTTATATTATATATATATATAGGATAGTCACCCTAGGCACGTAAAATAATACTTTAATAAAACATCACAGATAAAATTTTGAAATATAAACAAAACAAAGGTAACGCATAGCTTTCGCGCTAGACAGTCAAAGGCCTTCTGTCCGATGTAGCAATGACAAGAGATTATACAAAAATAAACTGAAAAAAAGTTAAATGGAAAAAAACTGTTTATATTTAAAGCCGCAGTGGTTTCAAACCTGTGTGCCCGGGCATCCCTGGATGCCGCGGTTATGTTTGCAGGGTGCGCGCCTAATGAAATGTCTTCTCAGTTCAAGGAAATTATTGCTCAGAAAAAAGATTTAAAAATTATTCAAATCTAGTGGTATTTTTTTTTTCTTCTTAGCTTAGACTTCATAGTATCATATTAATATACTATATATATATAGTATATTATAATAAATATATACTATATATATATATATATATATATATATATATTATATATATAATATATATATATTAGTATATATATATATATAATATATATAATATATATACTATATATAGATCGCCGTGTACCGTTCCTGTTTGGTGTGGCGGTTGATATATTCACTACAGGAAAATTTCTCGCGTTCTTCTTTTAGTCCATCGAGGCGTGGTCGTCAAACACTTACGCGCCATCTTGCTTTCAGGGCCCAGGTTCAAATCCCAGCAGATGTGAAATACTCTAAGGGCGTTATTTTCTCATATATTAATATTACCAATATAATATATATATATATATATATATATATATATAATACTATATATATATAATATAATATATAGTATAATATAATATATATATATATATATATATATATATATATATAATTATCAATGTTCATCATGATTAGGAACCGACCGGGCCGGCGCCCGGCCAAAAAATCCCAAGGAAAAACCGGGGGACGGGATAATCGACAGGGACGCTGAAACCCAAGAGAAAAATAGGGTTAAATAAAAAAAAAATAAAAAAAAATATATTAATCAATACTCCTTTGTTATAAATTGATGCAAACTATATAAATAAACTTACCTAAATATAATCAATTTTTTTTTCATGTATTTACTAGATTTCAAATTAAAATTGAGGCCCAATTATAATTTTTCCGAGTTTTTAACATAAAAATATTCGAAATTTTATATATCAAATGAATTCGGGAAAAGAAATAAATATAATTGTTAAAAAAAGTATTAATGTATTTATTTATTAAGAGTAAAATATCTTCAAGAAAATCAAACATTTTCCGAAATCTCTTTTAAAATTATTTACTTAATTGAATACTATATAATATATATACTATATATATATATATTAGTATATATATAAACTAGTATATATATAATTATATACATATATTATATATATATAGGCGTAAATATATATATTATATATGTAATATCACTATATATAATACTATAGTATATACACTACGAGGTATATATATATATTAAATATATATATATATATGAGTCATGTCAAATTTCTTCTTACGTTGCTTCTGGTGAAGTTTCTGTATTAATAATAGAAAAAGTAAAATTTACCAAGGAAAGAGAAAATAAAGTTATTCAATATTTACAGTATTGGTGAAGCTCGAAAATTTTTATTCTTTTCTCTTTTTATTATTCTTATATTTTAAATTTTTTAAAACAATTATTTGAAACAATAATTGAATCATCAGATTTTTATTTTATTGTTCTTTATAGTTTTCTTATCGGTATTTAATTACATTACTTTAAAACAAAGAGGAATTAAATATTTGAAAACCAGTGTGTG
>JABUQX010073215.1:10000-17500 GCA_015478945.1 Trachelipus rathkii
GAAATAAGAACACTTTTACGACAGATCACAACCTCCTACAGCTTTCAAATCTGCAAGCAATTATGACGCTAAAAGAGAAAATATAATATAAATTTAAGGGAACAAACACAAGCCTAAGAGGATAAGGAAATATTTATATATTAAGAAGAAAGGTTACAACCACTTCGTGTTTTAATACAGGAACGCTAACAGAGATGCAAACCCTTTTTGCTTGTTTTTTTTCATGTTTAAGGCCTTACGAGCAAATTCGTTTTTGTTTGTATAGTATTTCGCTTTCATTCAATGCAAATTTTTACATATGTAGTAATTTTAACAAAACTTTAACAAAAAAATTTATTAATAACCTAACTTTATCGCTCTGGACAAACAAATAAAATGCTAACTTGAAACTAAAGAAACATCAACATATACTAACTTACGAATAACGGTTTTCATTAACAAAGTTCTTTGCTTATCAAAGGCAAGTAACTAACATTGACCTCAAAACTTAGCCTAGCTTCCATTTTTTCAATCATATCTATGTCATACCAATGATAATTTAATATTAACAGTAATATTTGTCACACCATAACCTAACTAACATATTGAAGGATGAATAAACGCAAGCATAACAACGTTTTAACAACCATAAAGCTAACATAATACCACCTAAACTAAGAAAATAACGTACCATACGTACGAATAAGCAATCAACATTAACAAAGTACACTGATTAATATCGGTAAAAGTAACTACCATTGCATCACAAACCGTAACCTACTCAACTACTCACCCACAAAGAACCTAACCATCATACTTACCAATGCTTGAGGCTATATGACACAGATGTTCAGTTAGGCATACCCGGAAGGCTTATCATTAAGGTTACTTTCATGTTTTGCAAAAGCTTTCACGAATGCGCTCACTGAATCACATAGCCAACTCATCTTAGTATGATTCAATGGCCGGACAATTTTCAGGGATGATTCCCACTACTTGGAGATCACCCCTCAGAGAGAGGCATGAAGACCCATATCGGGATACCCGAAGGGGGGTGTAAGTGGTAAGGGCACAGCCTTTTGGCTGTGCCCTTATGTATCCGTTATAAAGCTTTAATAAAGCTGTAATAAAGCTGTAATATTTTCAGATGTTTTAACTGTAAACCTTATACGTACATGTAAGCCAGAAGGTGGCATTATCGAGGGGCTTCCAATAGTTGCGTACATCAAGGCTTTTAATATTGTCACACGACTAGGAAACATCTATTCTATTACAATCTCTCACACTGTCTCCACCGCTAGATATTTCACTACGAGTCGGTACATCAGATGACACACACTTAGTCTTTATCCATGCACCTGGGATATCAATAATCTTAATGAATTTTTTAACAGAAATGAATAAAGGTCTATTATTTGAAACTCCGGCGGGAATACAAGCAATGTATCGGACTCTATTCGGTTTATGAATAAATATAAATGACACATCATAGGGAATAAGGAAGATCCTCTTAAATATATCACCAGCAAGCTTAGGTGTGGGGTGAGATGTCATCGTAACAACACAGCGAAAAATGTCCTACTGATGAAACTCAAGTGTATGAACAGTCTCCAAATGTAATGACATTCTTTCTTTCAATTAAGCAGAAGAAATTAAACAAGAATACGACGTACTAACGAACCATATCAGTTCGAAAGTTCATATATTCTAGCCTGACAACAACAACACAATAGGATGAAACAAACAGACAAGACAAAACAACACATGAAACAATAGTATATGAGTCAAAAAGTAATAATAATAATAATAATAATAATAATAATAATAATAATAATAATATAATATAATAATAATAATAATAATAATAATAATAATAATAATAATAAAATACTAATATAAAAAATTAATAATAAAAATAATAAATAATAATAATAGATATAATAATAAAAAAATAATCATCAATAAAAATAATAATAAGAATAATAATAAATAAATATATAATAATAAAATAAAATAATAATAATAAAATAATATAATAATAAAAAAAATAATAATATAATAAAATAATATTATAATAATAATATAATTATATATAATTAATAATATAATAAATTTAGTATATATATAAGTATATATATAATATATATATATATGTATAGATATTACATAATATATATATATATATATATATATAATTAAATATAATATATATTTAATAAATATAATAATATATAATATCATATATATATAATATATATAATATATATATTAATAGTATATTATATAATATATATATATAATATATATAGATATTATATAATATTATATATATTATATATAATATATATATATTATATATATATATATATATATATATATATAATATATATATATATCAATGTTCATATCACGCTCATATTGCTTTTTACTAGGAAATTAGATATAAAGGCGATAAGTCTTTACATAAATACCAGTAATTTTCATCGTTATATCTAATATTTTTTTTCACTTACTCGATATCATCACGGAGTACATAGGTACAAAGTTCACGTTCAGTCACTAAAATTTGTTTACTAGATAGATCAGCTTTAATAAATAAATTCTAACTACTGCTCTTTAAGCTGCTGAATAAATTTATTTACAATCTAAGAAGGTTAGAACTGTCTAATAATATTTACAGAATCGACAGCTAACGTGTTTTTGAATGTATAATATTCCTTATACAACATATAATGAGCCACAGTGACATAATTAGCCAGCATTTTCATTAAAATGAAAAACGAATTAACTTCACAACTTGACGACGTCGACATACTTGAGGACTTAATACATATAATATGAGCTGACTGCGGTCGAGAGCGGACGCACTGAACTGAGAGTGGAAAAAGAAAAGAGAATATTTAGAAGAAAGCAATTAGAAAAGAAGACCAAGAAACAGAAGAGATATCAACGAGGGACAAGAAGTTTGAGTGCTGGGAAGGAGATGGCTTCTGAGTAAGCATTTGATTAGATTGAGCAAAAAATTTTTAAAAAAAGGAATTAATAATACGAAATTTTATAAAATTTAAACAAAAATTAAAATCTATTTTAATCAAAGGAGGAGCAGCAAAATTTAATTTTTGGTTCTTTTTAATATACGAGTTAAGTAAGATAAATGGCCAACTAGTATTTTGGATTTAGTTTTTTTTATTATAAGAAGATGAACATTCGAGCGGAGTCCGGCTCGATAGGTCAAAAGGAATTAATCAAGCACCTAATAGCGGTCCCGTAGGCTCAGCGGGAGAGCATCGCCCAACTAAGCAAGGAGACCCAGGTCTTCGTCAAAAGTCGTCGTGTGAAGCTAGAAGCTATTCTCTCTTGGCTCCGTCTTGCTTGCAACAAAAATTGAGCGACACCCCCTGCCTAGATTGCAGTGGCTCTGCCCGTGGGGTGGTGTTAACTGTAAAAAAAAAAAAAATATAGCTCATGGGATAATCTACGATATTTACATTGAAACATGTATAATGGGGTATGCAAGAGTATGGTAATAACTAGCATCATGGATATGTTTACTTCTCTCTGGCATGAGAGAATGTGTGCTGTTTAACCTGAATATGCTGAAGAATGGATTAGTGCTGCAAAGTGCATTTATATTTACATTCCTTTCAGAGGGAGTAGAATCTCTTGAAAGATATATAGAACATGCCCAGTTTATGTTGAATTCTATGTGCCCTGCTTACATGAATATTTAAAAATAAAATATTTAAAATAAACTTATATGTTTGTATGTATTTATGTAACGCTCTTTCAATGAAAGTTATGTTATAAAAAATGATAACTTGTTTTCCTTTCCCTACTACGTTCGCTTTGATAGCTGTTTATTCGTATGACAATTGTGTCTTAACTCTTAAGTATGTTATCTTCATAATTTAGCTTTACAGAGGATAAAACTTTGCAATGTTTGCATTTATCCGTTAGGTATTATTATAGTTAGGTAAGGTTATGGTAAATTTTTGTTAAATATTACTATGTTAATGAAAAAAGCAATGTCGTGTTAGAATATATTTACTGATCAGTATGATAACACTAGACGACAGAAATTGTTAAATGGATATCATGAACGGTTTCTTATGTATTTCGGTACGCTGTAAACGAATATAACCTCCAAATTTGCACAACGCGACTAGTTTTTTTTTTTGTAATGTTACATATTTCATAAACTAACAATATAATTATTCACAGAGTGTAAAATGTCTTGTTTTGTTCAATTCTATTTTTTTGCGACTTTATGAAAAAATAGTGATCACCAGCTTATAAAGCGTATAATAAGTAGGAACTAAAAAATAGATAAAATAAACGCCAAACATGATAAAACATGTTTAGCGAACTCGATAAAAATAAACCTCGGTCCGACGTTTTTCATGAATCATTTGCCTTCAGTTTGTATCTAGACGTTGAATGTGAAGTGTGTGATATTAATATGTTGTTGATTATATATATATATATATATATATATATTAAATATATTCACTTTTATATATATTTATGTGTTATGTTATATATATATATTTTTTTATATATATATATATATATATATATATATATATATATATATATATATATATATATATATATATATATATATATATATATATATATATACATACATATATATATATATATTATATATATATATATATATATATATATTATATATTATATATATATATATATATATATATATATATATATATATATATATATATATAATATATATATATATATATATATATATATATATATATATATATATATATATATATATATATATATATATATATATATATATATATATATATATATATATATTTATATATATATATACTTTCAAATTGTTTAATTTCACTTACAGATCAGATACCTTAATTAAAATGCCACGAAATTGTAAAAATGATCCAAACAAATTTTGTTACATTTATGGTAAGGTAACGTTGAAGTCCCAAATGAGGAATATTACTCCTTTAATTAAAAAAAAAACATATAAACTTTATTTTGAAATTAAGCTTGGTGATCAAGATAAATCTTGGGCATCTCATATTTGCTGTGCGTCTTGTGCAACATTACTTAGTGGTTGGCTTAACGGACAGTCCAGACATATGCCATTTGCAATTCCAATGGTATGGAGGGAACCAAAGGATCACGCAATGGACTGTTATTTTTGCATTACAAAAATTGCTGGAATAATATCAAAACCTACCTTCGGCTATTAGGCCTGTTCCTCACAGCGAAGAGCTTCTTATCCCTGCACCACCTGAAAATGTGAATCTCCTGTCAGAAAACTCCGACGAAGAAGATTTACAATTACGTCCAAAAAATGACGAATTTGAAGACCTTGAGTATGATGGAATGTCAACAGAACCTCATAAAATTAATCAGCATGAACTCAATGATATAGTTCGCGATCTATCATTGTCAAAGAAACATTCAGAACTATTGGCCTCTAGGTTAAAGTGTTGGAATCTTCCTGAGAAGCGGAACCACTCTCATTTTGATCGGCGACGCGAAGGAAGAATTCCGACGCTTTTCTCGGCATCGTGCTAGTGTATTATTAGCCTGGATGTTGACTTTTTAATGAGAGAATTAGAGACTGTCATGATCGTAAGGAACGAAGATTGTTTATAGATTTTTCTAAACTCAGTTTAAAAGCAGTGCTTCTTCATAATGGAAATGTGAAACTTTCAACACCTATTGGAGCCCACATGAAAGAGACCTACGACAACATGAAAATTTTATAATAATCGAATATTGATACGAACAATTTTGAATGGTAAGCATTGTGAGAAGACTTAGAGTTAAACCCAACAGATATATATGACATTTTTGTTGTTTCCTGCGAGTGGGATAGCAGAGATCGCAAAATCATTTGTCAAGAAGCACGGGCCTAAGAAATCTAATACCCCGAAATAAAAGTGTAATTTTCAACCACTTGTGAAACCTGAACTCGTATATCTTCCTCCTTTGCACATCAAACTCTGGTTAATGAAAAATTTGGTAAAGGCGATGGATAAAAGTGGTCCAGGGTTCCTATAGGTAAATAAGAAATTCCCTAGGATCAGTGTTGCTAAAATTAAAGAGGGTATATTTGTAGGCCCAAAAATAAGGAAGCTAATGAAGGACCATCACTTGATTAAAGCTTGAATAAATATTGAAAACCTAAGATGGAAACTTTTAAAAGGTCATAACTGCTCTAGCAATATCAAGGCCGACAACTATGAAGAACTAGTTTCCGAACTCCTTCGAAATTATAAAGCAATTGGACGTAACATGTCCCTAAATACATTTCCTTCATTCACACTTGGACTTTTTTCCTAACTGCAATCTAGGCGCTATAAGCGATGAGCATGGTGAGCGATTCCACCAAGATATTTCAACTATCGAAAAACGTTATCAGGGAAATTGGAATCCAAATATGCTTGCAGACTATTATTTAGGACTTAAAAGTGATGTTCCTCAAGCAAACTACAGTGAAAAATCTTCAAAATCTACATTATAAATTGCAGAAGTGTATAGGTGAGTAAATTAACTAAAGCTTATCATTTTATAACAATATTAAATGTTTAATTTCGTATTACAAAAAAAAACCTGCCCATCACAACAAAATAGTATGCAAATTCGGAATTAGAGCACAAAACTCCATAAGAAACACCCATTTTTACTCATTTAACAAACAAAAAGTCAAATTTTGTCGTTCAATGTAATTAGACAAAGTTATGATAAATTTTTGTTAAATATTACCATGTTAATGTAAAACTAACATTGATATGTTAGAGATATGCTTGATAAAGTGTGAATAGGTTACGTTTATGTATGCTATGTTAGATACTTTGCTGTTGCTAAGTATGGAACTTTGTTAATGTTAGCAGTTTATTCGTGATTAAGGTGTGTTAGGTTGGTCGTTGTTAGGTTAGGTTAGGTTAGGTTAGGTTAAGTTAATTTACTTAGCTATCCTAACCTAATCTAACCTAACTTAACCTAACTTAATCCAACCTAGCCTCACCTAACCTAACCTAACCAAACCTAACGTCAATTAAACGATGTAACTATGTTTCTTTACATTTTTAGGTAAAATCACAACTTCCTAAGAGAGGTCGAAGTAAAGCGCATCTACTCGGATATTTAGCACCATACCTATTTAACAGAAAGTATCCTCGACATGATCGATTTATTATATTTTTTGAAACAATTCATGAATTTGAATCTAAATAAAGTATTATATATATATATATATATATATATATATATATATATATATAATATATATATATATATATATATATATATATATATATATATATATATATATATATATATATATATATATATATATAAACTTGTCTTTTAAAAGGAAGTTAACCGATATATATCGAACGAACGATGTAATCGATTTTTTTCGATTATTTCAAGGCAATAGTGCGTCAAAGTTGCCAATAACAGTTTTTTTAACTAAAGGAATACCCAAGATTAAATCGCAAAGATGGAAAG
>JABUQX010073215.1:20000-22500 GCA_015478945.1 Trachelipus rathkii
AAACTGACGGTCGTAAAACAGAAAAGGTCATATATATATAGCATATATATATATATATATAGCATATATATATATATATATATATATATATATGTTGAGCATTATATATATATACATATTACATATATTATTACATATATATTATTATTATTATTATTATTACATATTATTATTACATATTATTATTATATATTATTACATATATTATTATTATATTATTATTATTATTATTGTTATTATTATACATATTATATTATTATTACATATATATATATATATATATATATATTATTATTATTATTATTATATTATTATTATTATTATTATTATATATATATATATATATTATTATTATATTATTATTATTATATTACATATTATACATATATATATTACATAAATATATATATATTATTATTATTATTATATATTATTATTATTATATATATTATTAATATATTATTATTATTACATATTATTACATATTATATATATATATATTATATTATTATACATATTACATACATATGTTATTGTTACAACATATTATTATTGGTTATTATATTATTATTGTTACATATTATTATATTATATTATATACATATTACATATTATTATTATTATTATATATATATATATTATTAGTTATATTATTATATATTATATATATATATTATACAACATATTATATTATTATTATTGTTATTATATTATTATTATTATTATTATTATATTATATTATTATTATTATATTATATATATTATTATTATATGTTATTATATTACATATATATTATTATTACATATTATTATTATTATTATTATATTATATTATATTATTATATATTATTACATATTATTATTATATATATATATTATTATTATATATATATATTATTATTATTATTGTTATTATATATTATTATATTATTATTATTATTATTATTACATACATATAGCATATATATATATACATTATATTATACATACATACATTATTATTACATTAATATATATATATATATATATATATATATATATATATATATATATATATATATATATATATATATATATATATATATATATATATATATAAAGGAGAGAGTAAATGTGAAAGCATTCAACATTCCTTCTGACAGCGAACTAACATTTTAATTCACAATTCAATTTGTAATGTAGTCCATAAGTAAAAAAAAAAATTGCAGGCTAGCAAAAAAAATTACTTTTTAAAATTTAAATTAAATTTAAAATTAAATTTAATTTTAGTTTTCAATGTTTTTCATAAAAATTGTAATTTTGTTTTTATCTTATTCTTTTTGCTTGGCATTGTAGAAATATATAATATTAATTTATTTAGTGAATGCTTTCCACAACGCTAAATATTTAATATAATAAAATATTTTAAACTTGTTTCTATGCGGGCTTACAAGTATATTTATAATCAGGAAATTAATCTAATGACAATATAATATTATAATATATTTATATATATATTATATATATATATATATATATATATATATATATATATATATATTATATAATATATTATATATATATATATTGGTCAGCGGTTTAGTATATCCGTCATATGTATCTTAAAAACTATTAATGTTACAGTAAAACGGAATACATTGGTGATGCTGGGCCAATTTTAGTACGGAAAAATGCTAAAAAAAAAAAAAAGAATATATATATATATATATATATATGATAATATAATATATATATAATAATATATATATAATATATATATATAATATTATATACTATATATATATACTTATATATATATAATATATTATATATAGATATATATCTCAAAAACTACATGCTACAGCATAATGAATAACATTTTTGGGAATCCTGTAAAATTTCCACATTAGGAAAAATGTAAAAAAATAAAAAAAAAAAAAAATATTATGTTAAAATTTTATTAAAATGATTAAAAAGGCTCATTAGAACCTTTTATTTGTTATCGTTAAATAAATAGACTTTCTATTAAATTTTGCTTTTTTTTTTTTTTTACTAAAGAATACCCCAAGGGTATACCGCACCGATGGCAGGAGTCGGGGTCTCTCGGCCTTCCGGGGAACTACGGGGTAGGACTAATTCCCCCCCTCCGGGGAGGGTCTCCGGAACCCCCGCTCTTTGGTATTTGGGTGTCGCGGGGGTTTCTCCGCCCCCCCCCCACCGGGTATGGAAAAACGTCCCCCCCTATTTGTTCCCCGTCGGCTCGAGCCCCCTAGTGTGCCGTAAAAAAGCAAAATTAATAGAAAGTCTATTATTTTAACGAGAAACCAATAAAAGGTCTCTAAATAGGCCTTCTAATCATATTACTATAATTATTAACAATATTTTTTTTTTTATTATTTTTTTTACATTTTCTTATGTGAAATTTTACCAGGATTCCAAAAATGTATTCCTTTTCGCTGTAGCTATTGTAGTTTTTGAATATAATATATATATAATTATATATATTTTTTTTTTTTTTTTT
>JABUQX010073215.1:25000-30000 GCA_015478945.1 Trachelipus rathkii
AGTTTTCCCAAGCTTAAAACGAAGTAGTTGACCCGTTTAAGCTTTCTAGAATGTTAAATTGAAATGCACATATTTGAATATAAAGCTTTGAAAATGGACAGAAATAAAATAAATCACTTATAACAAAAAATGTTTGAAAGCAAATAAATGATTATAAGTCTACTATGAGTGCGAAAAGTTTAGGGTCTGTACCCGAAAAGCTTTTAATGAAGCCGAGCAACGAATTATTTTTTATAGCACCTTTACAGCTTGAAATCTAAAGCAAAAAAGTGATTCTCAAATATTGAAGCTATCGTTCTACACTCTTTTATTTTGGCAACCGCCAGGTTTCCAGGAAACAATCTCTTTTCTGGCAACTCTTGACTATAATTTTTATATCCTCCCGGGGGGGGGGATGGCTTCTGGCCTCTATAGGGCAGAAGTCAGAACTTGACTACTTCAAATGAATATTTTGAAAACAGCTGCAGAATATTTAATCTGATTCTTCCGATGAATCATACATCAGAATATTTTTTCTTGCAGCTTCTGCAGCTTTCCGCTTAGGCCGACTATTTTGAATATCTCTATCAGCTGGCGTTAATGAGCTTCCAGCATCCGTCGCAGACGTAGAAGGGTGGTTCACCCCTCCAGGAATATATTTTAATGATGGAATTTGTGGGAAGGACAGGGACTATGTTTGACGATGTGGGTGTTGAACCACTATGGGTCAAAAAAGCTCCAGGGGGATACAAATATTAGACTGGATACAAGCTGACTTTTTCCCCAGGAGTCCTGACGTACACCGATCTGACTTTATTGTCGTCGCCGATTATAAGATCTACGACTATCCCCATCTGCCAGTAAGGACGTTCTTTCACTGGACTTTTGATAAGAACAACGTCATTCTTCTTGACTAGATTATTCCAGTTGACCTGGTAGAGATCTCTTCCAGTCTCTCTAAGACTGAGAAGGTACTCATTGTACCACCTGGTACGAAATTCTTCGAATTTTTCTGAAGAATACTTCAGTGACTTTACTAGCTCTTTCTTAGCCGAAGTTGAGTCCCAGAACTGATTATTTGACCCAGCTCCGGGTAATGCCATAGCGGTTTTTGATAAAGGTTTGATGAAATCGTTGGGAGTGAGAGGTAATATTTCATTTGAACTGGTGGTGTAGGTGAGCGGACGTGAATTTATAGCATCAGCAATATCTGACAATATCGTAATGAAGTCGAAATAATTCAACGAAGAACGTCCAATTGTTTTGAATAAACAATCCTTCACCACACGTATTAACCGTTCCCACTGGCTTCCTACCCATGGGCTATACAGAGGAATTCGCTTATGCGAAATCTGATTTTTTCTTAAAAACTCACTCCCATTTTCTGACACGAGGAAAGTTCCTAAGAAGTCAGTTCCTTGATTGAAGGAGCGCGCGTTGTCGCTATAGACGCAGTCAGGCACTCCAAAAATATTAACAAATCGTTGGAACGATTGAATAAATGATTTAGATGACATGTCATCTATAAGAATATTTAGACAAGAATATTTAGACAGGTGTAAATGAGTATGAATATTTTTTGGGCTGAGCCAGAGCCCTCGACCTTAACCCACCAATGTTTGGTGTAGTCAACACATACATGCTTAAAAGGCCTGAATAATTCCACCTGGTCTTTTGAATAATTGGTGAAGCGTGGGTACCGAAAAGCAAAATTGTTGAACTTTTTGCAGACTATGCATTCTTGCAAAACATTTTTGATGGAGGTACGCGCTGAAGTCACCCAGAAGCTTTGGAGCCGAATACTTGTATGAGGGGCTTGTATGCCTAGATGCTTACACTTATGGTGAGCATCTCTTATGATTAACTTGGAGAGGTGGTGACTTTTTGACATAAACAGAATTCATATAAAAACATATATTATTATTATTATTATTATTATTATTATTATTATTATTATTATTATTATTATTATTATTATTATTATTATTATTATTATTATTATTATTATATTATTATTATTATGGCCCTGTTATGTTTTACGACTCCGTCAGTTTTGATTTTTTTTAACATATTGCTAGTATATGATACTAATATTGAATTTAAGTAGTGACGGACATGATTCAAAAGTTAGAAATATTTTAAATAATATTTTTAAAAATCTCATTTATATAAAAAAAATTTCAACAATGAAATATCTCAAAAAGTACGATATTTACAGAAAAACCACTTACGTATTTGGAATCAGCATATAAAGCTTATTACAAAAATAAATAATAAAAAAAATCAAATATGAAATATCTCAAAAAGTATGACACGTACAGCAAAACCAATTACATATTTGGAATCAGCATATAAACCTTATTACAAAAATGTAAAACCAAAAATAAAAAAGTAAAAAAATATTAGGGGGCTCGAGCCGGTAGGGGAGGGGCGGAAGAACCCCCGCGACACCCAAATACCAAAGATTCCACTTCGAGATCTCTAGTTGTTTCAACTTCTTTAGATTTTTCGGCACACACGGTGACAATGGAAGGAGAAAACTCTGGTCGAAGTTCTAGGCATCACGTAACCTTCTCAAATAATAATGGTGCTCGATATATTAAATAATCATGCGTACTGTGAGCATATTTTTGTAAACCATTTTATTTATTGTAATTTTCTGAGCTATACTCAAATATTTGTTTGTGTGCCTATAAATAGCCGATATATTAGATATTATTTTATTTGAATATGCATTGACTTCACTATGTATTATCTAAATTAAATATGAATTTCATTTCTTCATCAAATATATTATTTTCATCTTTTATTACATGTTTGTAATGAATATTTAAGTTTTCCAAAAATTACTTTATGGGAGTTTGCTTCTTATCTAAATGAATAATTTATTTATCTCATTAACTATTTTATAGATTAGATTGTTTTTCTCTATTCATTTTACTAGTATACTATATTCATGTCTGCAGAATAACTGAATTTTACGAAAAAACCACATAGATATTACTAAGTTAAAGACTGTTTTAGGACTTCGCATGTCTGAGTAATAAAAAATACCAAAATTCAAAATTTCAAACTTCTTTATAAATGCTGTAAAATTGTTAAACTGAAATACTTTAAAAGTTACTAAAAATTCCACTTGTACTTGTACTTATGTTGTGATATATGTCAATATTTTAAACTAGAAAGGATTACTTAAAGGTTGTTCAAGTCATTTATAAAACTTATCTTGCCACAAATGAGACACCACTCGCTTAATCTCGCAAGTTCATGAGAGAAAATTTTTCCAACCGGAGAGAAGGGCTGAAAAATTATAGCAAAGAAAGCTATATCTATCGGCTGGACTCGGTCAAGCGCGCCTAAGTACGACAGTTAAAGAAGTTGGTTACATTGAAAACTGGACAAAGCCAAGCATGACAGAATAAAGACAAGACTACCAAATTCAACAGCAGAACCAACATTCTCTCAGAATTATGACGAAAAAAAATGGTCGCAACGTAATAGGAAATTGGGACTGAGTTAAAAAAGGTTTAAAATTTCTAATGAAAATTAATTGAAAAGGTATTGGGGACATTGCATTCCTACCATTAATAAAGAGATATTTTCTGAAACCTATAGATCTAACAAAAGATGAACGTGTGATTTGTTCATATTTATAAGGGGATAGTTGCAAAAGCTTTTATTTCAATTACAAATGAGAGAGCTTATATCTATATAAAGGTCAATATATATATATATATATATTAGAGGTGTACCGGAATTCCGGTCCGTCCGGAATTCCGGCCGGAATTTAACATTTTTTTCCGGTTCCGGTTCCGCCGGAATTTTTTTAAAAATTCCGGCCGAAAACCGAATTACTTTAATGTACTGTAATTAGAAATGTGCTGAAGGAATTTATATTTATAGTAACCCATTTGTCCCATCTTTTAACAAAATATAATGGTAGCCTTGTGTAGTATTCATACACAGTGTATTACATATATATAGGGTCGATATGGATAGGGTCAAGTCAAAGGCCAAAAGGCTTATAAACTGCCCTGTACTTTCTAGTTCACTTGACCCTCTATTTTTGCGGCGCGCGCGATGTTCGTGCTTTATCTCTTTTCTATAGGTACCGTAGCGGCAAGTGCTAGAGGGAACTTCCACTTCGCGTACACCACCTTTACGGACGTCCACGAAGCGCAAGGGGTGCTGTGTTGATATTAGTAACTCCAGACTTGTTCGATGCGGTGCTTCCTTTTTTCCTGCCACCTCTGTTCTGTGGAATTCTCTTCCATCTTCTGTGTTCCTACTCAATTTAATCTCCTCACATTTAAAGCTCTGCGTCTGCTGCTCATCTGATAATTTGCGTTTAGATAATATTTGAGGGACGGTTCAACACCCCCCCCCCCCCCCCCACCAACACCCACCCCCTCCTTGAATAGGCTCTGCCCGTGAGCGGCGGTGTCAAGTGTTATAAAAAAAAAAAAAAAAAAAACGTTAAAATATTATGAAATAAAAGTTTACTCAAATATCTCAACATATAGGATAATAAGATACTCATTCAAATTCAAATTTAAAATAATATATATAATATATATATATATATATATTATATATATATATATATATATATTATATATATATATATATATATATATATATATATATATATATATATATATATATATATATATATATATATATATAATATATATTATATTTTCAATGAAAATCATAGTCCAATTTCAGACTTATTCTCAAGCAGGAGTATTTAAGAATAAATGACTCTTTTAAATATTTAGCTATCATATATCTGTAGTAAAATAAATGAACTCGCCGGCCTAGATAACTTCTCGAATACTGCTGATCTCAATTTTATGTATGAAGTTGGTAACATCATCTCTCTACAAAAAAATATTTTCTACTAGAAATAAGATATTTTGGTTGAAGATGGGCAACAAGTTCTATGAGTCCCTGCTCTTTAGTGATTGTGAATGGCTTTTTACTCATTGCAATAAAATTTATTATTTTCTGAAGAATTG
>JABUQX010073215.1:37500-40685 GCA_015478945.1 Trachelipus rathkii
GCTATTATGCCAAGAGAGAAGGGTGTCAAGGAAAGGTAGTGTTTTGTTGATAGAGAGTTCCATAGTGAATTTGATATTAGTGTGTATGGAATTGATAAAATTAAGGATGAGACTAGGGTCAGTGGTTAGAGGGATGGAGACAAAAATGTCATCAACGTAGCGAAGCCAAGTAGTGTTGGAAGAGGGTGGTTAAGAATAAAAAAGTGTTCAATCAGTTCCATAAATAAGTTGCTGAGTATAGGGGACAAAGGAGAGCCCATACTAAGGCCTGTGTTTTGTTTATAGTAAAGATTGTTGAAGTGGAAGAAATTATGTTCAAGAGTGAGGTATATGAGTTTTTTAAGGAAAGGAAAAGGATAAGCTAGGTTGTAAGTGTTTTCAGAGAAATAACGTTCTAGTAAAGAGATAGTGAAAGGTACAGGGACAGAGGTGAATAAAGAAGTGACATCAAAACTAAGGATGTGGTTAGTGTGAGGTGAAATATGACGTGTTTTGAGAATAAAATCATCAGTATTTTTAAGATGAGATGGGGAGATTTGGCCAAGTAAAGGTTTAAGTTGTTTAGAAAGCCATGAAGACAACTTGTAAGAAACGGAATTAGTGTTAGAAATAATAGGACGTACAGGATTGTTGGGTTTATGTATCTTAGGGATACCATAAAATTGTGAGAGGCGAGGAAGGCTGGGTTTTAGTTCATTATTGAGGTTGGGGAAATAACAATCATCTACGTCCTATCATTTCTAACACTAATTCTGTTTCTTACAAGTTGTCTCTCATGGCTTTCTAAACAACTTAAATCTTTACTTGGCCAAATCTCCCAATCTCATCTTAAAAATACTGAACTAAAACCTAGCCTTATATATATATATATATATATATATATATATATATATATATATATATATATATATATATATATATATATATATATATATATATATATATATATATATATATATATATATATATATATATATATATATATATATATATTATATATATATATACATACACATATATATATATATATAATATATATAATATATATATATATATATATTATTTGTAAAGGTATAACACGCAAGGTAGGGGGCTCGAGCCGACGGGGACAAGGGGGGGACGTTTTCCATACCCGTAGGGAGGCGAGGAACCCCCTGCGCACCCAAATAACCAAAAAGCGGCGGGTTCCGGAGACCCTTACGAGCTGGGAAATAGTCCAACCCCGTAGTTCCCCGGAAGGCCGAGAGACCCCGACTCCTGCCATCGGTGCGGTATACCCTTGGGGTATTCTTTAGTTAAAAAAAAACAAAAACAAAATTTACTACAAAGTCTATTTATTTTAACGAGTAACGTATAAAAATTCTCTAAATAGGCTTTCTACTCATTTACTATAATTATTAACAATAATTTTTTTTTGACATTTTTTTACCAGGATTCTAAAAATGTATTCCTTTTCCCTGTAGCTATTGTAGTTTTTGAGATATGATTTTTTTTATTTATTATATTTTTTTTATTTTTTTTTTTTTTTTTTTTTTTTACATTTTCCGCACTAAAACAATATATTTGACATATCTCACATAACTCATGTTTTATTATATTGCATTCTTGGAGAAAATTTAATAAAACATTCGTTTCCTGTTATTTTAAAAATATCGTCAGGTTTCATCTACGAGTTAAGCTACGCCACGGTATGGCTAGTCTAACACTAGCCTAACTAACAACAGTCAATAAATTAATAAGTTTAAACCGCATATTTTTAAATTCGATGTGGAGTTTAAAAAATTGCGAAAAGAAGTCTTTTTTTTTTATAAATTATAAAAATAATAATGTTTATAGAAGGGAATAAAATGTATTATCTCTCTAAAATAATAAATTCGGATTAAATTTCCCAAAGCATTTTTTACAAGGTAAGATGCCTGGGAATATATATATTTATATTTATATTTTTTTAATATATATATATATATATATATATATATATATATATATATATATATATATATATATATATATATATATATAATATTATATATTATATTAATATATTATATATATATATATATATATTATATATATTAATATATAATATATATATTATATATATAGTATATATATATAATATATATTATATATAGAATAATATATATATATAATATATATATGTTTATAATATATATATATATATATATATATATAAATATATATATATATATATATATATATATATCATTATATATATAACTATATAATATATTATATATATATATATATATGGCCTTTATGTAGTTTTAAACGGAGCTTCGTTCGTATGTACGTATAGCTGAAATGCGCAACGTCATACTCTGACGTGGCAGTTTGCGTAAGTGACCTAACTCTTACGTCACACTGCGTATATTACAGTATATGTGGGATATATATATATATATATATATATATATATATATATATATATATATATATATATATATATATATATATATATATATATATATATATATATATATATTTTTTTATAGTGTATGACATATATATAATATATATATATATATATATATAATATTATTATATATATATATATATTAATAATAATTTGAGTTTTATATATATATATATATATATATATTCATGTGTTTGTATAGTTTTTTGAAATCTTGCTTTTTTTGCGAATATTGTAATAAAACTAGCTACATGACAGGGTGCTAAATAATATATGGGAAATAATTTTACTTTGTTCAGTTTTAACATATGTTTGTTGTGACAAGATGTGTTTTAATCACTAATAATGTTTATTTTATATTTTAATAATTTAATAGGTGATGAAAGTCCTATATTGCCTGTTTTGCAATAATACAAGTAAAGCTTAGAAGAAAAAAGGTTTATACAATCGATATTTCATGTCAGTTTAATAAAGACTCCAAAAATTTAAACTTATTTTAAATTAGGGCAGTTGTATTTTTCGGCGAAACAAAAAATTTTATGCCTTGTCTGATTTTATTACAAGAGAATTAAAGATTTGAAAAACTTTTTGGAAGCCGGTCGAAAAATTTCATACTTGTTGACGTATATATTATATAATATATATATATTATACTATATATATATTATATATATACTATATATACTATATACTATATATATATATATTATATATATTATATAATTATAATATATTATATCTCTCTCTT
>JABUQX010073216.1:0-2500 GCA_015478945.1 Trachelipus rathkii
ATTGAACATGAAAAAGAAAGGTGTAAGAGGAAGACCCAAAAGTGTATCAGTCTCTGGAAGCTCACAGGCAAAGAAAAGAAAGATTAGAAATAAAGTCCTTGAGGAGACAACATCCGAATCTGACATATCAATAACAAGTGGATCATCTGATATTGTAGATGAATTTGATGAGGAATCGAATGTAGAACAAGATGATGATGGTATGGTGCAAGAGCAATCACAACATGAAGGTGTAACAAAACCCCGTATAACAAACGAATCTGAAAATAAATACTATGCAGTGCTTTACACAGAACCAAAACCACCTAAATACTTTTGGGGGAAGGTCCTAAAAGTATTCAGACATGATGACAACAGTGATGTTAGTGAGATTGAAATGAAATTCTTGAATGAGATGCACGATTTTGATATATATAAACATAGTGCAGATTGGAAACTCATAGAGGAAGGATATCTGTCACAGAAATTATAGATATATATATATTAATTAAAAAGCACTAGCTTTCAATTATTCTCAATTGGAGTCCAGAACTACCTCAACCATTAAAGTAAAAAGGCCATTTTAATTATATATCTACTCTATATATTAATGATTTGAAATGTCAATCAAACACATTATAAAAGAATTAAATAAAACATAAGTAAATATAACAATAAAAGTAAAATATAAATTAATATGTAGTACTAATAAATTTTAGTATAATATATAATAATAATATATTAAATAATAGATTAATATTATTAAATATAAATAAATCTAGCAAAAGATTTATATATAAACTTATTTATATATATAATAATTTATATAAAATAAATTAAATACTGACATAGAAAATTTCTTAATACATTTCAACTCATAAAACCTTAACAAAAACAATAAAATATAAATAATGTACAGTATAAATATATATATATAATTATATATATATACATATATATAATATATATATATATATATATATATAATATATATATATATATATATTTATATATAATCTATATAATAAATATATATATATTATAAATAATAATTAATATTTATATATTTTAATATAAATATAATATATATATATATATATATATATATATTATATATATTATATATATATATTAATATATATATAATAATATTATATATATATAATATATATTAATATTATTTAATATATATATATATTATTAGTTTAATATGTAATATATATATATTTTAAAGAAAGAATTTTTGACAGTAAATTCAATTTAAAAATCTATTTTATTTTTTTTTTGAAATTTAAACCAATACTAAAAATAATCCAATACGCCCACCAAAACGCTCAATTACTTATTCCCTGAACCCCTGTGGGTAGGCATTTAATGATTTTCAGGTATTTTTATATTTAATTAATATTTTATTTTTAAATAATTTATATGTTATAAATGAATTATACAGATATAATGACTATAATATATAATATCTAATGAAGGGCATACCACATAATTTTTTAAATATTATAAGAAAATATGTACAAATATAAATAACTTAATACATATATTTGATGTAGTAGTTTATATATATAATAATTATTACTTTATTGAGATAACCATCGCGAACAACCTATAACACCAAGACTATTATTATATATATATTATATAATATAAATAATATATATATAAATATATAATATATTATTATATATATATATATATATATATATATATATATTTTATTGAAAATAAATATGTATCTATGTATTTTTTAGTATTAATAGATATAATCAATATTCTATATTACATATTATAATTATTAATATTATTATTTTTATATTTAATTTCCATTTTTAAATAATAATTTGTTTAATTATTTATTATTTCTTCCTTCATTTTATTATTATATTAAATTACTGTAAGATTCATATGATTATCAAAAACTATCAGGTAAATGTTTTAGAGGAGAGAGAGAGAGAGAGAGAGAGAGAGAGAGAGAGAGAGATAAAATTAAGCTAGCACAGCTTATAAGGTAATGATCGAACACGTGGAGTATTCCTAGAGGCAATTCTCTAGAAGACACCTCCTTCCCCCACGGAATAAACGGCAAAATCCATTGAAGTTTAAACTTAATTAAATTGTTCAGGAATGCATTATTCATTGTAACAGAAACAGTAAATCAGTAAATCAGTAATCAGTAAACAGTATTCGACTAAACAGAAAGAGGTTGAAGATAATAAGCAAAATCAGTTTGAGAGGTATGACAGAAAGAACAAACTTTCGTTTTTTTGGTAATATCTTTAGGCGTTTCTGATCCACTTTTTTATACGAGATACATCCTTCATACAGTGACGAGTAACTGTTCTACAAAGGACAAGAATGATGAAGAGAAAATGAAGTTCAAACAATATATATGGTATTACGAATTTTCCAAGATTGTTATATCTGAATGGAAGATTGCTTCGAGTAGACAGCTGAAAAAATTGATTCTTTGAAATGTTGAAAACAGCCAAATTAGACGTGCAAAAAGATGAGA
>JABUQX010073216.1:12500-18559 GCA_015478945.1 Trachelipus rathkii
AGTATGTTCATAAAAACTAATACACATATATATATATATATATATATATATATATATATTCAACACTCATTGTGGACACAAATAATAAATATTTACGTCGAAATAAACTAAAAATTAAATAAAATGAATTTAAAAATAAATCAATTTGAAGCTCAAAAAAGAGAAAAAAAGTAAGTTCATTTTATAGCAAATTAAAGTCCATTCAACAAAAGGAAACGAATTGGGAACGTTTTTTGGCATGTTTAATAAAAAATCTATTGCGATAATAATAAAAATAATAATAAAATATAAGTAATAATAATAATAATAATAATAAAATATGATAATAAAATAATAACTATAATAATAATAAATAATTAATAATAATAATAATAATAAAATAATAATATAATAATAATAAATGATTATCAATAAAAAAAAATAATGGAATGTAATAATTTTTTAAGAATACATAATAAGAATAATAATAATAATACATAATAATAATATAATAATATATATTAACATAATAAAATAATAAAAATTTAATAATAAAATAATAATAATAATAATAATAATAATAATAATAATAATAATAAAATATAATAATAATAATAATAATAAAATATAATAATAATAAAATAATAATAATAAATATTAATAATAAAATAATAATAATAATAATAATATAATAATAATAATAATAAAATATAATAATAATAATAATAATAAAATATAATAATAATAATAATAATAATAATAATAATAATAATAATAATAATAATAATAATAATAATAATAATATTAAAAAATATTATTAATATTATTATTTATTATTTTATTATTATTTATTATTATTATTATTATTATTATTATTATTATTATTATTATTATTTTAATATAATGAAAGTTTTTAAACCAATTTTCTCTACTGTGGTCCTTCAACCCGTCGAAGGATGTAAAATGACAAAAAAAAAAATAATAATAACAAAATAAAATAAAATAATATAAAATAAAATAAAATTATTTAACAAGAAAATTTGTCTTTTCTTTTTTTTTCTTTTTTTTTCAATTTTCCAAAAATAAGTTTTTATATTTTTCTTTCTCTGAAAACAAAATTTTATCCTTTATTTTTTTATATGTAGAAAAAAGGGATATGAAAGAATAGTGGAAAGGCTTCCTATCAAAGCTAATTCAATAAGATTCCTTCTCCAATTTTAGAGAACCCCTATATTACAAAATCATTATATATATATATATATATATATATATATATATATATATATATTTATATATATATATAATATATAATATATATATATATTATATATATATATATATAAAATATATAATATAATATATATATAATATATATATATATATATATTCTGCCCCTTTCCCACCTAGTGGGGGCACACCGCCTCCGAGAAAGCACCCACTTCTCTTGGGCGGTTTCCTACAGTCGAGAAGAAAGTTACATGCGAAGGGGTGGTAGCTGGGGGCGTGCGAAGCGGGGCACTCCAGAAGGAAGTGCTCCATTGTGTCCAGGGATATACACATCTAGTGCAGATGGGGGAAACAACGTGTCAAGTTTGAATCTGAATTTATATTGCAAAAAGATTTGGTGGTGACGTGATCTGCCGGGCGAGGTTATTGGTACTCTTCCTGGACAGGTCCTTGGTGATCTTCTGTAGGGGGATGTTTTGGCGGATGGGGTGTTTAGTACGCATGTTATTGGGGCGGTTTTGTAGATATGTTTATTTAATTGTGTATGGATGTGAGTGAGCTCCAAGACCTATTTTGGGTGGAGGGGGGATGTGTTGTAGATTGTGCCTTATAAAGTTTTTGGCTGTGAGGAGGAGGGGGATTTTTAGTCTATGTCGGGGGGGGGGGGGGTGGCGGACCTTCGTGTGGTGAGAGCGCGCTTGGCTTGGATTGAGTGTTTTCTGGAAAAATTGTGTCCCTATCATCTTCAAGTGGTTAGGGATGGGAAGATATGTGTTCTCGTCATGTAAATGTTGCATGGGGTTGTTTTAGTAAATTCCGGTGATTCATCTAAGGGCTTGTATTTTGTGAACTTGTAATTTGTTTAAGTTGGATTGTGATAGTCTGGGAACCATGCGGGGGAGGCATAGTTTATATTTGTTCTAAGGAGTTGTTTGTAGATTGTGGTAAGGGTGTTTTCTGTCGCTGAAGTTGTGTTGGGAGAGGATTCGGAGGGTGTTTAATTTCCGTATGGTTGATGGAAGCAATTTTGTCCGATGTGGGGAGAAAGATATGTGTGGTTGTAGTGAGTCCTAATATTTTTGGGGTTTTGTTTAGGGGGAAGGGGTTGTTGTTCAGGTAGACTATTGGGTGGAATGTGGATTGGTGGCGGTCTGTGGTTAGGAGGGTGATGGAGGATTTAAGGGGGGAAGCTGTCATTCTATTGGTGATTAACCAAATTTCTAGTAATTGTAGGTATTCTTGGGTGTGTGGGTGACTGTATTTACAAGATGTGGGAATGAACTGATGTCGTCTGCGGTAAGTATTAGTTGGTGGATTGGTTGTAGGGGTGGGCTGTCTGCTGGAAGAGATTGAAGAGGAATCGAGAGAGAATGGCGCCCCTGTGGTACGGCCGTTTTGTAGTTTAATGAGTGTGAGAGGGTGTTTTTATGGAGGACTTTGGATCGATTTGTGAGGAATTTTGAGAGCCCCTTTTTATCATTGTTTTCTAGGGGGGATTGAAGGAATTTTTTGTATAAGGATGTATGTGGGGACAGTGTCAAAGGCTTTTGTTAATGTCGACGGCTGTGAGTTATGGATTCTGTGTGATTGGGGATGGTTGAAGCCATTAATAATGTGTTGTGTGAGGGAGGGTGAGGGCTGTCTGTTGTTTTGAATGATTGCTTTTAAATCCGTGTTGGAATTCTGAGAGGGTGATGTGTGGGGATATTTTTGTTTATATTAGTTTCTCCAGCAGTTTTCTGATGTGGAGAGGAGAGAGATTGGTCGATAGGAGGATGGGAAAATTGGGTCTTTTGGGTTAAGTTTGGGCAGAATTGAAGTGCTGTTTCCCAGATTGTGGGGTATATTATAGCTTCCAAAGATTGTTAAAGATTTTTCTGTGCTGAAAGAGAATTGCCTTTTTCTCCTAGGTGTTTTTCAGGTGAAAGTTTGAGATTGAGTCTGGTCCTGTTGCTGGTGAATTTTTAAGGGTTTTGATTGTCTCTGATATCATGTTGGTTGTAAATGGAGGTGGAGGGTTGTGATCTGAGGGAAGTTTTTTGAGTTGTTTTTTTGTTAACCTATTATTGGGGTGAGTTGGTTTACGGGAGATATTAGCGTAGTGTTTTGCGAGGCTGTCTGCTTGTTGTTTTGAGGAAGGGAGGGAGTTGTCGGGCAAGGATGGGGATTCGTGTGAGGGAGGGGGGTTGTTTTGCGAATTGTTTAGTTTTTTGATAACCTGCCAGGTTTTCTTATTATCTATACGTGAGATGTTGCTTTGTAAGTATTCTGTAAACTTGTTAGTGGTGTTGGTGGTTATGAGATTGGAAATCTGAGTGTTTAGGTTAGTTAATTTGATTGTGGTTAATGTGTGTAAGTCGGAGTTTTGCGGACGGGTATCAGAGTTTCATGGATTTCTATTAATTTTCTGGGGAATAAGTTTTATGATACTAGTATTTTCATGTGACCCTAAATATATGTAAGGTTGGCTGATTTGATGATTGTGTTTAAATGAATGATGGAGGTGTTTAAAGATGTTATGTCATGTAGTATTGGCGTAGGGTTTATATGGGATTCGATAGTTTAGTGAATTCCGTCCAGTTACGCTTTTTTTGTAGTTAAGTGTAATGTGTGATCTTTTTTGGAGAGCTTTGGTGGGGGGGAGGCCCAGAGATATGAGGATGGGACAGATGATCTGATTGTAATGGTCTGGTGGTTGTGTCCCAGGTTAGTCTGTGATGTAAGGAGGGGGAACAATGTGACGTCTGGTGAGGTAGGGGATTGGTTGGCTTGGGGAGGGATTCTGGTGGAGAGTTTTTTAGAGTTAAGGATATTAAGGGATTCTAATTCTTTAAGGATATGGTTACCCCGGGGATCAGATGGGTAGTCTTCGTACCAGGCAGTGTGGTGGGCATTTAAGTCGCCTCCAAGGATGAGATTTGGGTATGTAGCTATTGTTGATAGGGGGTGTGTGAGGTTATTTGGGGGCGGGTTTGGGGTGGTAGGGTGGCGAATATAAAGGTTGAAAATGTTGTAGGTGGTCTTGTTCAAGAGTATAGAACAAGATTGGGATTTTATTAATGCGGCGGGGAATGGTGTGGAAGTGTTAGTAGTTGTATTATGATATGGTATGCTATTATGGATCAGTGTTAAAAGGGAGTGGTGAGGAGGTTGGGAAGGGGTGTATATGGCATCGTAACCATAGAATGTGGGGAGAGGGGTGTTTTGGGCGAGGGAGGCTTCTTGTATGATAGCTATGTGGATATTGTGTTTTTTCAGGAAATGGTTGAGTTCTATGGATTTGTTGGTTAAGCCATTGATATTGAATTGTAGTATGTTGAGTGTTTGGGGATTAGGTTTGGTCGGAAGAGGGTTTTGGTTGGTGGTGTGGGGGCTACAGGTTGTACAGGTGTAGCCCATATTGTATCTGGGGAGGATTCGGAAAATATATATATATATATATATATATATATATATATATATATATATATATATATATATATATATATATATATATATAATATTAAATCGCTTATGTCAATGCTCTTACCAATTTTCTGCATAAATATATAAAAAAAATAAACATTCATAAAATAACATTTAATTTTAAACATAAATCAATTTTGGCACTTTTTTCTTTCTTCAGAAATATAAAGTAATAATAATAATAATAATAATACATAATAATAATAATAATAATAAATATAATAATAATAAATAAATACATAATAATATAATAATAAAATAATAATAATAAATAAATATAATAATAATAATAATAATAATAATAATAATAATAATAATAATAAATAATAATAATAATAATGATAATGATAATGATAATGATAATGATAATGATAATGATAATGATAATGATAATAATGATAATAATAATAATAATAATAATAATAATAATAATAATAATAATAATAATATTTGTGTGATAGATCGAATATAGATTTTCTATATTAATCTAAATATTTTATTTATTTGCACAGTTCCAATATAATATTTCTAATGTTATGTTGAACATGCAAAGTATATTAGTTGGTCGACTTCAAAATAGGGTTGGCAAACTCACCAGGTGCGGTGCGGTGCGGTGCGGTGCGGTGCGGTGCGGTGCGGTGCGGTGCTGTGTGTGGTACGTTCATTTTGGTGAGGTGAGGTGCGTGGTGCGCAACACAAATCCAGTGTACCGGTCTGGTTCGGTGCGGTGAATGGTGCGAAGCGCGGTGCGTATTGAAACATAGAGAGGCGGTGCGGTGCGGTGCGGTGCGGTGCGGTGCGGTGCGGTGCGGTGCGGTGCGGTGCGCAAAATCCAATGACATGCACTAATTGTATGATTAATATTTACTGCTAAATACTTATACGGTCACAATCATGATCAAATGGTTAAACTTTATAAATAAAGTTGGGGATCAGCCCAAACTCGACAAGAAAAATGGTTTGGGGGGATCAGTTCGCCAAGATGCTGCGGAGAGCATTGGAAGGAGAGGGTTTCGATACGAACATGATCATGGTGTGGGCGTATAAAAAAGATTTCCTGAACAGGTGCACCGCCGCCGCAAGGCGTTGGTTAGGTTAGGTTAGGTTGTTAGGTTAGTTAGGGTTACAGGTAAGGTAGGTAATGTGTGACAGGTAAGGTTAGGGTTTAGGTTTAGGTAAGGTAAGGTAAGGTAAGGTAAGGTAAGTTAAGGTTGGGTTAGGTAAGTTAAGTTAAGTTAAGTTAAGTTAAGGTTTGGCTACTTAAGTTAAGTTTAAGTTAAGTTAAGCTTAAGGGGGTAAGGATTGAGTAGGTTGAAAGGATAGGGGTAAGTAAGGAATGAGGTAAGTGTAAGCGTATACGGGTAGTAAGGTAAGGTTAAGGAGGTGAT
>JABUQX010073217.1:0-2500 GCA_015478945.1 Trachelipus rathkii
TATAGGGGTATTGTTCGTTTTTCTAGTGAAATTGTATCTCATATCTGTAGGGATTCTACTCACTCAGACCCTCTTCAATTAAATTTATCACCTCTCCTGATATCATATATTATATATATATATAGTTGGTGCACAATTAGGGTGACACAACTCATTTTTTTTATTCGGTATTAAACTGGAAAAACCAAAGTTTTTATGTAGAGAGTTTGAAGTTGCAGCTCATGGTGAATTTTATGTAAATGTCACTTCTAGAATTGGAATACAATAAATTTCTATGAACAAGCAAATATTTTTCGACTTCTTTTGAAAATTTACATTTTTTGAGTTGTATGTATCACTTTTCTTTTGCCCCAATTCTCTTATGAAAACGATGAAGTTTGAATTTTAAAATTAAATTGACAGTTACGTAATTCATTTTGATAACTAAAGTTTATTTATAGTAACCTGAGGCTCTTACGTGAACGGAAAGTGGCATTCCAGGTTTGAAGAACAGGGGTTGATCCCCAAGGAAGGATACCTTGGCTTCTTCCTGAACGATCCGAGCTAAAGCCCATCCATGTTGAATACGCCACCCAAATGTGTCTCCTACCGAAGCGTATACGCGAACAATGATGTCTTTTAAGTTGTTTGTTCTTCTCGCCACTTCATCCATAGAAATATGGAAGGGATAGTAGCCCGTAAACTACAAAAAATATTTAGAATTTTTAGAGTATTCAGAAATTATTATTTTTTTTTATTTTTTTTTTTTTATGTGCAAAATATTGAATAGTAATCTGAAAAAAAAAATTGACACTGATTCATATGGCAAACATTTAATTTTCATTATTTCTTTTTGTATAATACTTAAAATTAATAGAAAAACTTAAAAAATGAATCTTACGTTATAAAGAAATTCGGAATGCAGAGTTTCATATTTCGTTGGTATGGGAAAGTCTTCGTTTGTCGCTATTTGGAGCTTCACGGAGCAGTTGCCGTGAACATCTCTCCAATTCGTCATGTTCGCAACGACAACGCCAGTTATGGCCTCATCCGTAACTTTGAATGTGTGTGGCAAACGAACAAAGACCTTTTGTTTATAATGTATTCAAATTAGTAACTGATATATATATATATATAGTATAATATATAATATATTATATATATATAATATATATATATATTATATATATATAATACTATACTATATATATAGTATACTATATATATATATATATATAATATATATATATATATTATATTATAAAGGTCATCCTATATGTGATGTCTAGATGTAGGGTCCTAGGAAAAAATATTATAATCTCATGTTTTAATAGAATTTATTTAATAATTTCCTTCCAACGATTCTTGTACAAGCTTCTTAATAGGAGTTTTTTAAAAGATCTTTTATGAATCATATGGTAAATTTATTTGCGGTCTCCAAATTCTGCTCAGGTTCCATTATTTTTAAATATCCGACTCCTCTGATTCCAGCTTCACCTTTTTAAAATTACACGGCTGCGTTTCCGATTCCGGGTCCATCATCTTGAAAATAAACCGTTCTAGCTTCACCCAAAAAAAAAAAAAAAAAAATATGTTCCAACCCCACCAAAAAATTTTTTTTGTTGCGGCTCCGACTCCGGGAACTTAATTTGAAGGATTTTAGAGAAAGTAGTTTCCATTTCATCGTGCGGTTTAAGAACTAATTCATAAAGATGGTTCTGTGAACTCTTGTATAGTTGTTGATCAAATAGAGGAAGACCTAGGGATATATTTCTCCAATCATGGTCTTGAATCTTTTACATGTGGCCTTTGCTATGTGGAGAGGTGTTATAATTATGGAGCACCACACATTTGTGGTTGGTGAAAGTAGGCCTTATTTTTTTTTTTTAATTCTAGTAGGTCTCTTTCTTTTTCTTTAGAGTTCAAATGCTTTAACTAATATCAATAAATATCTACGTAAAGCCAAAGTTGATACGAACACAACCCTACAAAACACTTGTCAAATTTTCCTTTTCGTTTAGGTTAATTTTTGGTTTGGTCTATATGCACTGAATGTGTTTTGTGCACGATATTCGCTTCCATTTTTAAGTTAGGTTTGGAAACCGCTCTGTGTCGACATATAGAATCGTTTAATACTACATATCAACAGTATATAGTTTTCATTTACACATTTTAGAATAGAAAGAGTATTATCCAATTTATCGATAACTAATTTAAGACTTTATGCATTGATATGATAAATACGCACCTCAAATCTTGGTCTGAAGTATTCCTCAACAACAATAGTTTTATTTTGAACCTGCTGTCTCGCCTGCACCTGGATTGTCCAATTTCCTAGGTCTGGATATTCTGGTAAGTCAAAACTTAAGTTGATTACACCTGTGAACAGAAAAAATGTGCCCAATGTTATAGGCAGAGAGGAAAACTGAAAACTTAAGGGTTCATCCACTCGAAATCTAAAATGATAAAGCCGATAATTAGGTTTAACTTACCATCTCCTGGCGGGCGAGAAGGCCATCTT
>JABUQX010073217.1:5000-17500 GCA_015478945.1 Trachelipus rathkii
TAATAAATAATAATAATAATAAATAATAATAATAATAAATAATAATAATAAATAATAATAATAATAATAATAAATAATAATAATAATAAATAATAATGATAATAAATAATAATAATAAATAATAATAATAATAAATAATAATAAATAGTAATAATAAATAATAGTAATAAATAATAATAAATAATAATAAATAATAAATAATAATAAATAATAATAAATAATAATAAATAATAATAAATAATAATAAATAATAATAAATAATAATAAATAATAATAAATAATAATAAATAATAAGAAATAATAATGAATAATAATAAATAATAATAAATAATAATAAATAATAATAAATAATAATAAATAATAATAAATAATAATAATAATAATAATAATAATAATAATAATAATAATAATAATAATAATAATAATAATAATAATAATAATAATAATAAATAAATAATTAAGTAATTAACTAGACAAGTATCACACAATCCTGAATATAGTTCACCAGTTTTATTTTTATTAATGTGTATTTTTATTTTCACTTAAACTAATGAATATTAATGGTTAAAATTTTATTCTATATACATTCCTTCTTAATTCTGTGACTGAAGAAACAACAGTGTCCACTCTCAGTATCTCTTTCCAAATTATAGTATACATGATGTGTTTTAATGATTTCATATCTGTTTTTAAAATGTACAACTGTAAATGTACGACTTCTAAATAAAAGTTTTTTGAGGTGAAGTGAAAGAGAGGTGATTGTGGAAATTTTCATGTCTATCTATACATTCCCTTAAAGATCTTGAATTCCATCGCCCTAGTCTGTGTTTTTAAGCATAATATATATATACCTAAAATAATTGTTAAGTTAGTAATGTTCATTGATCTCTTTCAGTGAAATAATAAAGGTGAAATGTAAAAGGTAAAAAGCTTTGAAAAACATTGATAATAATTTAGTGAGACTGGACCCAAAGTGAAAAGCAAACATTGATTTTTTTTTTTTTTTTGGTGAAAGTTTTAATGCAATGTTTTACCAAACTATTCAATATGTATAATATTTATTTTTTGGGGTATTTTTTATTTTTGTCATGTATGAGGGTGTTATGAAGGGTGAGAATAATTGTGTTGCTGTGACTGGTTTCTGGGTTCCGCAAGGCACTAGATTAGAAAATAATTATTCCTGTAAATTAATTTTTTTTTTGAAATAACCTATTTAATTAACTGGAAGTGCTGGGTAACTCGGCGTCAAAAACAATAAGATATTTGAATATATAAAATTGTAAATTACAGGATTGTCTTTATTTCATTAAAACATCTAACTAATCTTCACAATTGTTCTTTCTGCCGCTCCTAGAAAAGAAAAATTGTTATCGTACTACATTTCATAGACATAAATCATGTGTTAATGTCAGGCCTACGATGATGTAAGAAATTTAATTAAAAATACATATATAATTACACTGTCAGAGTTGAACAAGAAATATTTTTGATCACATCCTCAAAATATACTTTTGCAGCCAATCATTATAGTAGTGCTTACTGCAATACGTTTGAAACATTTTCATAAGTTTAATGACGCAAGCATAAAATAACCAATCACAAATGACTTTTGGCAGCCCTGCTGATAAGTTTTCAGTTTCGATCAATGAAAATGAGAAGTGATTGATATATAAATTGTGCATATTATTGATGTTAAAAGCGTGTGCTTTTAATGCTTGTGTATGAAATTCAATGTTTCTATGATTATAATTCTTTATTAGAATAAAATTAAACTATCCATAATGAATAAATGGTTAAATTTAAAATTGTGAAGTCAAATGCAAATAAGCAGCTTTCTAATAACACAAACAAAAAGAAAGATCTACTAGAGCTGAAGCTATAGCCAATTAATATTGCTTCATGAAACTACATAATGATGAAAAAAAATCAGAAAATATGATGAGGCTTTTCTTTCTTATGGTTTCACCTGGGCAGGTGACAAGAATGAACAAAAGTGCTTTATTATTGTTGAATGTGGAAAAAGATTTGAGTAATAGCAATTTTAAATCCAATAAACTAAAACGACATTTAGAAACGACACATTCAATTCAAAAAATCCATGTGAACAAAATTTTTAAAAGAAAGTGTTTAGAATTAATCAAAGAAAATCTACATTTTACTTCCATGTGTCCAGAAAACACAATCGAATTAGTTATCGAATTGCAAAAGCTGGTGAAGCACAAACAATTGAAGAGAATTCAATAAAGTCGTGTGCAAAAGATTTAGTGGAGTTCATGATAGATAAAAAATACATCAAAAAAATTGATAAAAGTCGCTTTCAAATAACTCTGTATCAAGACGTATTCATGCAATGTCAAATTTTTGTGAAACTGAGCTAATAAGACGAGTTAAAATGGCTTCAACATTCTCTCTTCAAATGAATGAGTCAACAGAGACGTTGCTGGTTTTTAGCAGTTTTGCTTATATTTGTACAGTATAATTATAAGCCACATTGAAGAAGATTTATTAATCTGCAAGCCATTGGAGAGTCATACTACAGGGAAAGCAATATTTAATTTAATTGATTCATTTATGAAAAAATAATTCATGGAAGCTTTGTTCAAGCATTTGCGCTGATGGAGCCACCCAGCTATGGTTGGGTACATTTCGGGTTCTGTGGCTAGAATAAAAAATAGAAAAATGAAAATGTCGAAAGTATTTATTGTTGTCTTCATCGTCAAGCACTAGCGGTGAAACGTATGCCTGAAAACTTTAAAATTAGTATTATAACAATGATGTTTTTTTAAATGGTTTAATTTTATTAGCATTTAAGAAGTGGAACTTGCAAAATTTTGGATAGAATTATTAATGGAATACCCTGATATAAGCTCAAAAGCTTTGAGAAATTAATAATGCGGTTTTCCAGCCACGTATTTATGTGAAATAACTTTTCACTGCATGAAGCAAAAAATATAAATTTAGAAATAGACTAAATATAGAAGCTGACTTAAGCTTACAAGTAACGTCTATAATTCCAAACATGAATGCTCTCTGTAACCAACATACCCACCAAGTCATTAAAAGATGTTTTATAATATATATAATATATATATATTTTTAAATATCATTTAAGTTCCGCGAAATTTTTGCTCTAACGTAGGGGTTCCGTGGGTATGAAAAGTTTGGGAAACCCTGCTCTATAGGGGTTGTTGAACTAAAGGATTAAAATCAGAAATAGGGGGTGCTGACAACGATGATGAGAAAAACCTTAGATTATGCCTTTACCATACAGAAGTAAGGTAGAATACTTAAGAGAGTTACCGAGCTTAAAGATGAACTTAATTTTTATAGGGTTCATTACGAGGAAATTTAAAATTTTCTAATACGGTATTGCAGTGAGTTGTTTGAGATAGTAATTATCTGGCATATTTTACTGTAGAAATCAAACTTCTAATACTTGTCTCTTCAACCTAAAGGTAATGTTATGAGTAATAATAATCTTCCTGTGGAAGGAAGACTTGCTGAGTTAAACTCAATTCCGAAGTCGAAAGTTTGGAAAAGGTTTCCTACTTTGAATGATTTGATTGTAGAAAATGAAATAAAATTGTCAATAAAGGACACTATCACACACCTGACAAATTTGAGAGAAGGATTTATTAAAATTTTTTATAACCTTCCAAGTGACGACCTTAAAAGGGTCTTAAATTCATTCAATGAGAACAATAAACTCAAACATCATATTACATTCCAAAAACAGCTGATTGAAATTAAGGAAGAAACAAATTTAATATTTTTAATAGTAGCTTTGTCAGTGGTGGCATAGTTGAAATGAATATCCTAATTCTTACAAACTGCAATTAATTCCTTGCTTCCATTTGGGTCAACATATTTATGCGAGCAAACGTCTAGTGCCAAGACAGATCTGGAAAAAGAGAAATAAAATAACCATTGAACCAGAGCTAAGATTGCTATCTTTCAGGAACTACAACCAAGAATTTCTAAATTAATTAATTAATAATTTAATTAAGAATTGTCAACACCATACTTCTCATTAAATCATTTAAAAATAGGCATGTTTTTACACACACACACACACACATATATATATATATATATATATATATATATACTATATATATATATATATATATATATATATATATATATATATATATATATATATATATATATATATATATATATATATTGTGAAAGGAGTAGGGGTTCATGGAATCTGTTTTTATTCTTGGGGTGCCGCCACTGAAAAGATTGGGAACCACTGCTTTCTAAAGAAGGACAAATTGTTTATATATATATATATATATATATATATATATATATATATATATATATATATATATATATATATATATATATATATATATATATATATATATATATATATATATATATATATATATATATATTCTTATTTAAAATATTTTAGTTTCTGGTCATTAAATATTAATATCACAATATAAGCTGTTATGTGCTTTCAAAGCTATAAACAGATTAGATATAAAAGCATAGAAAGATACAATATATTACATTCTATATAAATATTTAAATTGCTTTAAAATTTCCAGAAACAGTTAAAATAATGCAATTTTTGCAGGAATCTAAATATTATTTAACTTGTTTCACTTCACAGCTAATTTTCCTATCTACATAATATAACTAATATTTAATCCCTTCCCTATGATCTCAAGTATTGCTCATTAAATATATAAAGACCATTAGAAATATTTAATTTTGACTGTATTATTGCATTTATAAGTAAAACATTAATTCAGTCAAAATTAAATATTTCTTAAATATTAAAATAATATTAGTAATGAAATATTATTAATACATCTTAAACATGCTTACTGTTACTCCTCGAAAGGAGAAAGGGCCTCTACAAATTTGACTTCATCTCTGGTATATAATAATATTTATTTGGTAAATTATGGTGATGTCAAAAGGGACAGATATTTTAACTCACCCAACTCAAGACTTGGTTTTACTTTTCCCGACCGATCAGGATTCGATCGCGGGCTATTAGAAATGCTCGCGCAGTGTGTTAACCCTAGCTACGAGGTACGATGTATCTTAACTTATTATATTTGAATGTTTTATTTGTACTTTTAAAAAGTAAAAATACGTTTGAATATTTTTTTCTTTGGTGTTTTTATCTTTAATTAACATCTACAGGTTAATTACTTTCCAGTTATAGAAATATATCCTTTACATATATATATCCTTTAAATATATTTAAAAAAAAATATATTTGAAAGATCCAGATTTTAATATCCGGCAGAACTTACAGGATAATAATTATCAGATGGGGTACCAGATAGTTGATGATACTAAGTGTACACTTCATATATATATATATATATATATATATATATATATATATATATATATATATATATATATATATATATATATATAAATATATATATATATATATATATATATATATATATATATATATAGAGAAAAAGAATCCGAGTCAATAAAGTGTTTTTTATCTACTAAATATTATTATTATTATTTTTCCGACAAATTATGCAGTTTCCATTGTGCAAGTGTTTCTCTATACGTACTAATATATATATATATATATATATAATACATATACGTATATATATATATATATATATATATATATATATATATATATATATATATATATATATATATATATATATATATATATATATATAATACATGGGGGATAGAGTTGTCGTAATTATTAAATTATAGTAATTATTTTATGATTATTTTTTTATTCAAAAAAAGCAAATTTTTAAAAAATCCATAATAAATATGCCAGTACTGTATATATATATATATATATATATATATATATATATATATATATATATATATATATATATATATATATATATATATATATATATATATATATATATATATATATATATATATGTATGTATGTTGTATGTGTAGGTGTAGGTGTGCGTGCGTGTACGATTTTAATGTATGAGGTGAGGAATAATATGAAGATTTCAATTTTATTCTTACTGTGCAAAGGATTTCCAAAGTATACAAGGAACAAGTTTGAAACATTAATACTAATACTGGAAGTTCGACCCAAAATTAGCTATAGATTTTTTTCTGGTATAGAAGAGTAGTACAAGGTGTGAAGATGTTATTGCGAGTCATCTTATACTTGGTAGTGACTGATAGAAAAGCGCTTCTTGCTTTTTAGAGAAAGGTTATTGAAAGATTTTGGTGAAGATTTAGAAAGATTATTGGACAATGGAGATGACGGCGACGACGGCGACGAGAATTAAGGAGAACTCTTAAGATTATGTATAGAAATGAAAATATAATATAAATAAAAATATGAAATCAGAATGGTTTGTTGTATAAGAATTGAAGTTTAGCAGTGTAATGTATTAACTCTAATTTTGTTTTCAGTACATCTAGATACTCTATTAAACAAGGTAAGAGAGACATAATAACAGCGCCGATAATCTGACCCCCTAGAGTAAAAATAATCATATGTTGAAGGAGATGATGATTTGTTTCTCTAATAAGCGAAAGGAGACCAAAAAAATTTGTTTCTGAATAGTAGTGATGCCACAGGATGAAAATTCAAGATCCGGCCTCCGGCCAGTTAGATTGTTTAAAGAATTGAACATTTTCACTTAAAACCTAAATATTTTAGCTTAATACAATATAATTCATTTAAATAGTTTGAAAAATATTTTATTTTTATTTTATTTCTTGTATGACTAAAAACTAATGGTTTGCATATGTTGCAAATATATAAATGTCAGATTTTTTCGTATTTTTACTCTTAACAAATTGTAATCTTTAATGTTTAAAATGAATTTGAATTTGTTATTTATACATCTTGATATTATTATAAACTCTTGCAGTAATGCTATTTTTACTTTAATCGTGATATAATTTACTATGTATTAAGTTATGAAAATATTATGCTGAGCAAATATTCAAGAATATATATATATATATATATATATATATATATATATATATATATATATATATATATATATATATATATATATATATATATATATATATATATATATATATATATACTTAAGGAACATGTTGAATACTTGAATATTAAACTCAAAAACTGGTCTGAAAGAAAATTTGCTACTAAAAATTTTCGAAGTAGGTAAATTGGACAAATTACAAAATTTCTATTTGCCAATTTGAAAGGCCTATTCTGAGTTGCTCAATCTCGGGGGGGGGCGGAACAAAACAAAAACATCGTTTATACGTGTATTAAAGTAAAGTTTTATTTTTATGTCTTATTTAAAATTTTAAATAATATCCAAAGATAAGAAATTCCCTCGGGGTATATATTGTTTTGAAATTATCTGTCAGATGGTGAAAAATTTGCTAAAATAAAAAATTTGCTTTAGTTATTTTATTGTTCATCCTATTTTGTGTGAAATTTTCAGAGTAGACATAATTGGACGAATTACATAACTTTGAATCAGGGCATTTTTCTATATGCCAATCCATTTTGCATCTGGGTACATCATTGTGATTACTTTAAAAATTGTGCATTGCGTGCTCAAAGATCAAATGGGTGGGTATATAAAAAATGCTCTAAATAAATTTATGTATCCTGTTCATTTCTATTTACTTTCAAAAATTTCATAAAAATAGGTTGAATGGAAAATAAAAAGCAAATCTTTTTAATTTCGACAATTTTTTTTTTAGTTTACCATAAAAGGAATGATAAAAAAATGCGATTTTTAATATTTTGTAAATCAAAAGATCAAGAATCATAACACATTGCTACAGCAATTTATTGATTTTTTATAAGCTTGTAGAATAGTTTAATAGGTTTAGCCAAATTAGTGTTCAAAGTTTAAGATTCACAAATTATAGGGCAAAAATAGAAGCATGTGAGCCTCTTTAAGTGAAAGTCTATTTCTTTTGAATTGTAGATGTAAGCTTTGCTGAGCAACCTCTCACTGAGATATTAGATGGAGAGAAGGATAAATATTTTCTTGCAAGGTTTGGAAGATTAGATTTATTAAGTTTGTTAAATTTTAGATATATACTTAGAGGTTATAAATAGAGTGGGGATGTCTAATAACATATATATGGAAAAGTTATACTATAATATAAACTTGTGTACATGTAATTTAAATGTTGGGATAAACTACTAGAAGACTGCCCGACAGGAAATCGGAATGGGTATTTTGGAGTTCTTTATGGGGGGGGGATATTTTTTGGGGAAGGAGGCATACCAGAGAGATTTCTAATACCATAGCATATCACGGCAGAGCAGAGAAAACTTTGTTTCTCATTGTGTCATATCAGAAAAAATGATGTGACTGTGAAGAGAGTATTATACAGTAGTCTATTGATGCCTATTCTGTTATGTGGAACCGAAAACATGAGTATCTCAATAAAGGAGGATAGGATGCCTGTGGTGAGGAGAATTCGAAAGAAATAAACAAGGAAATGAAAAGGTGAAAAAGGCTGTTTTATAGAAGCAAATACTACATAGTCTAGATGAGGCCATATTGAAATGGTGAAAGTTTGTCGATGAATATAGTTGCTAGGATGGAAATAGGGGATAGGAGCAGGCGAAGGATAAGACTTAGGGAGATATGAATGGACTCTGTAGGATATCATAAGAATACAGTGGACTTCCGTCGATACAAACCATAACGGATGAGTAGCTGCCGTAAAATAGAGAACACTGGAGAAGGTGGCTTGTCCGGCTGGTGCACCGAACAACCTTTCTGGGAGTGGATGTTAAATGTAAGACAAACACATATTGGATATTAAATTTTAGTTCATAATAAAATTATTTTGTAAGCCTTGCTATTTTTTTCTATCCAATATTTTCTTAAAAATCACATTTTAATTTTAGAACTGTTTCATCTATTTATTTATTCATTTTATTTATTTATTTTTTCTTAAGTGAATTATTAAGGACTGGGTACAAACTAATTTTATTTTATGAAATTATAAATTGTCCGAGTTGAAAATTGATTAAAATTCTGTTTATTATAAGTAATAATCATTGAATATTCATTTCAAATGTATGAAAAATCAGCAGCTGTTTTAGCAATATGTAATTGCTACTTTAGTCATTGCAATCAACATTTGCATCGGCATCTTAATCGGAATTGAAATTTGAATTTTTTCTTTGAATCGGCACCGGAAATTATTTTGGCATCATCCTCATCCCTTTTATATATATATATATATATATATATATCATATATATATCATATATACTATATATATATATATGTAATAATATATATATATATATATAACATATATATATTATATATATATATATATATATAAAAATATATATATATATATATATATATATATATAAAATATGCTACCATATATATATATATATAAAAATATATATATATATATATATATATATATAACTATATATATATATATATATATATATATATATATATATATATATATATATATATATATATATATATATATATATATATCAGATATTTTCTTCAAATCATTTATGGCACTACTAGTCTAAAAATTGAAGAAAAAATTATCTTGTAAAAGTCTTGATAACCTTTAAAAAAGTGTTTTCTACTTGCTTAAAATCACTGGTTAACAGCTTCTCTTTATACCAGAAATTATTTAAAGCTAAATAATTACATTAAGGAAAGGCAAAGATTACTAACATGATAAAGAAGAATTTGCGGTAACTTTAAAGAAAAGTCCGAGACTGTTAACAGGATGGAACAGAATTTACCTCGGTTTTCAGAAGTATTCACTTTATCCTATGATTTGACACCTCAAGCCTTTTCAAATCATATCAACGTGACTCGTAGAACTTAGGCAAGAAGGAAAATCTCTATTCAATATTACATTTACATCTTGGTATTAAATCCATAAAATACAGGAAGCTAGAGTAATACTATTCATGATTCAAGGAGTAAAATCAGCTTGTGTCTGGTAAGGATATTACTAAAAATCCAGAATTTTATCAGGTAGGGATAATCAAATAGAATTGGATATATTTATCATTTAAAGACGAGTAAACTATCCAAAATTAAATATCGAAATCAAATATGCAAATATATTAGGAGACCATTCTAATTACGGTTATTTGTTGTTTTTTTAACTTCTCATTTCATTGCGGCATATATGGTAGCCATTATTGCTCTCAGCAAACGGAAGTTGAAACTAGGAAACATTTTCTAGTACGATTTGACACCATTGATATTAATTAAAAATGTTAGGAAAGTCATTATTTTGCTAGTTACAGAAGTGTTCAGTGCAGAGATGCAGAAATATTTTCTTTAGTTTCTCGCATACCAAGTTATTTGTCTCGGTAAATCCTTTATAGTAGTGATGAGACGATGTCAAAATAACTTCCAATGCCGATTCCGATAGAGAAAATTCCAAACTTTCCGATGCCGAATCAAAAAAATTGCCGATTCTTCCGATTCTCAATGCCGATTGTTATCCTACTATTCCAAAATAATTTACGATTCCAATTCTAACAAAAATTCCCTTGACGATTACAGAAAATTTGTCGATGCCGATTCATCATCTCAATACTTTATAATATAGTTTTAAGTTATTTCAATGACTCATAAGCAAACTTTAATGTGATTAAAATATCTTTATATCAAATGAAATATGGAAATTATAGACTAAAATGAAAAATTTGCTATCCTAATATATATATATATATATATATATATATATATATATATATATATATATATATATATATATATATATATATATATATATAACTCACTATATATATATATATATATATATATATATATATATATATATATATATATATATATATATATATATATATATATATATATATATAACATGTAATTTTTTTAACAATATAAGGCTAGTCAATATCTATCCTATGTTGTACAACGAATTTTCTGATATTTGTTTTATAAAACAATTCATTCTTGAATTGTAAAATTGAGGCAAGTTTAAAATAAACAGATACTAAAGAATGATGCTAAAAAAAAAGTCTGAAAATCTATCGTAGATAAAAAAAAATCATAAGTTTATAAGGAATGGGGATAGTGATGTAGACAGCTTAAGTTCTTATAACAAAATAATACCACGAGACTCTGCTGTGTTGAATATTTTTTTTGCACAATAAAATGATTTATTGTTATGACAAGAAAAATAATCTTGACTCTCCAAATAGGCTTTTGAGCTGATAAAAGGAAAAGGTTCTAAGCATTTCAATATGAGTTTGACGGATATTAGTCGAAAGCTAATTTACTTGTCAAAAACATTAGAGCAGCGTTTCTCAACCGGGGGGTCGCGACCCCCAAGGGGGGCGCGAGCGGATATACGGTGGGTCGCAGTGGGTCGCAAAAAATTTAATATTTAATGCACGAAAAACAGCTTTTATTAATGAATTATAAATCAAATGTTACACAGTTGTTATTTATAAAAAGTTAATATTTAATAGAATAAAAATAATATTCTTAATGCATACAAAAGCATCTTTTATTAAGGAATTATAAATATATATATATATATATATATATATATATATATATATATATATATATATATATATATATATATATATATATATATATATATTTTATCTATATATATATATATATATATATATATATATATATATATATATATATATGGTAATGGGGGGCCGCGAGGTTATTAACTTTATGAGTTTTTATGAGTTTTGGCTTTTGGGGGGTCGCGAGGCTTAAAAGGTTGAGAAACGCTGCATTAGAGTATATAATTTTTTTTATACTATTAGCAAGTTATATATTGACATATAGGCTTAATGGAAAGATAAGAGATTTTTTTCAGGTTAATTATTTTTCCAAAACATTAACAGCTATCTTTCTCAAATAAATTGAAATGTCAAAAATTCTTCATTGATTTTGTTAGAAAAAAATTAAGATATGTTTAAGTATTGTAAAATTGCTGGATTAAAGAGAAGTTTTAATTATAGCAAAGTTTATAGTTTTATTTCTCAAAATATTGTGTAATTCTTATGATTTGCTTCTCACTTACCAGGACAAATATATTTACAGGTTCTTCATAAGGCTTCAGCTCTCTTGTTAACATGACTGCTCGAAATCGAACTGAAAAAAAAAAACGATTTCTTTTTGTAAATAAATGTATGTAACGAATGTTTAAATTTATCATCTTATTTAATAAATGTCTAATTTAACTTTAAATGCGTTACGTTTCAAAAATTAATAACTCCCAAATGTTTAGCTTGGTAGATATAGACATATTAAGACATGTAACTTAGCAAGTTTGGTAACAAAGTTTACAATCTTTTTTAAGTAGAATGTAAAAGTAGAAAATTAATAGCTAAAATTAAGTTTTATTCTACCTCAGAATTAAAAACTACTAATTATGCCGTTTGGGTATAAGAAGAGAAAATCTAGGTATATGTGTAAGGAACGTTTAAAATAAGTTAAATTTTTACTATTCCTAGAATAATTATTTAGCCATTAAAATTTATT
>JABUQX010073217.1:27500-32500 GCA_015478945.1 Trachelipus rathkii
TATATATATATATATATATATATATATATATATATATATTTTTATATATATATTTAAAAGTAATGATGTAAATGTAAATTTGTGAGGAATAGTTCTTCTTTAGATATGGTAGAGAATGTATTGAGTAAATATTAACTCTCAAAATAATGATGGAGAACTATTCAAAAACGATGACGTTGCTTTCTGGATATGATAAAGTTTTAGAATAAATTTAATTACAAAATATAAATCGAGGAATTATGGAAATTAATGGAAGTGACTTAAGCGGCATTTATTAGAGTGTATAATCAAAATTCACCTTATAAACTCCTAGGAAAATAGTTCCAACAGAAGCTCTTCAGCATTCCCAATATTGTCACTCATTTAAAACCTATATTTGGGCATCAAATACGTGACAAGGTTGGGAAGTCTAACAGGTTCAAAATGGTGCTTTTTTTTTTTTTTGCTAAGAATGTCATTCTTAGAAAAAAAAAAGTGACAAGTGACTGACGGGTTGGGAATCCTAAATGGATTGAAATGACACTCTTTGGTATGAAAAAGTACTTGCGAAGATTGAAAATTGAATAGCTGAGAATTTTTTTTAGTCAGGTAGAATATTAAAGAGGTGGTAAATTCAAGCATATATATTTTGAGGTGTAAGAGAATATATATATATATATATATATATATATATATATATATATATATATATATATATATATATATATATATATATATATATATATATATATATATATATATATATATATATATATATATATATATATAATTTATATATATATATATATATTTATAATATATTTATATATATCACCCACCTTCTCTCCCCAAGACTGGGGGTAAGGTGCGTAAAATGCACTGGAAACAGAAAAGTAGTAGAAGAACATGACACAAGTCAAAAAGAAAGCCCAGTCTTACCACCCCCTTTATACCTATTAGTGAGAACTCGTCACAGTAAAAAAATCCACCCTAGAGTTTCACGGGACCGCGAAGGACCCTCACTATGGCATCTCGTCAGTGTGGGGTTCATCCTTTGGCCCAGGTGGGCCACAACCATACCCCCTTACAAAACCCCGCCATTCACACCTATTATACACCTTTCTTCTCGAGTCTGCCAAACTCACATTTCTCTCCTCCAGGCATTCCTTTACTGACTCAATCCACTTTTTCTTCGGTCTCCCAGCCGGTCGATTTCCAACACACTCACCACTATACATCCGCTTAACCAACCGACTATCATCCATCCTTTCCACATGACCAAACCATCTCAAAGTACTTTCATTTATTCTCTCATTTATCCCTTTCTTCACACCACACAACTCTCTAATACGTTTATTCCTCATTTTATCAATTCTTCTCACACCTAAGACGTCCTTAAGATTGTCCATCTTGAAAACATTGTACTTTAGATCTATACCTCTTATTACATATCATAGTTTAACTACTATACATTAACACTGGTAACCATGGGCGTAGGCAGGGGGGGCACTTGCCCCCTCCTAAATCTTGGCGAAATAAAAAACTAAACCTTATATGTTTGCCAGACGACTTTTTAAAAGGTTTATTAGTAGAAAAACTAAAAAGGATACATCAATCGAAAGATACTGAAGGAGTAATTACTAATTACTAACATATTATAAAGTAAACAATTTTTTTTATAGTTTTAATGTGTTTTCGTTTTCATTTGAATTAAAGTCAACTAGATATGTGCTTTTTATACAGCTAGCTTCTTCAGACAGTATTCTCCGCTGGAACTCTCAGTATGTCGATAGCATTTGGCCGCTGATAAAGCGCTATATTATATATATATATATATATATATATATATATATATATATATACCTTAATAATATATATATATATATATATATATATATATATATATATATATATATATAAACGCTATATTAATATATATATATATATATATCACTCAACCTTGCCCCCCCCTAGATGAAATCCTGCCTACGCCCATGCTGGTAACATAATTTCCTCATGTAAGACCCTAGCGCACTCAAGACTTAGTCCCTTTACATCCACCAACAATTTAATTGCACCAGCCACCTTCCGGCCGTTCACAACTTTCCTACTACACTGCATCATCCGTTCCTTTTCATCCAACATATATCCTAAATATTTAAACTCAGACACTTGTTCCAGCTGCTCACCATCTAACATAATTTGACGGCGAGGACTGTCCTCTCTCACAAACATAACCTTACTTTTATCTACGTTTACTTTCAAACCAATCCTTTTACACACCCTGCCAAATCTCTCTATCAATCCTCTCAAACTCTCTTCAGATTCACCACACAAAACCAAATCATCCGCATATAACAGGTAGGACACCCTCCACTCTCTTTCATTTTTCATCATTCTAACACCATCTCTTGCCATCCCCACCTTTAATTCTTTCATAACCTCATCCATATACAAATTGAATAACCAAGGAGACATAACACATCCCTGCCTCACTCCGCTATTAATATTAAACCAGTCACTTTCGACTCCATTTATTCTTACATACGCTTCACTATCGTCATATATACTTTTGATTCCATTCAGAAGCCTACCACTAACACTATATATCACTAACACCTACCATAGAGTTTCCCTATTAATCCTATCATACGCCTGTTGCAAATCCATAAAACCTAAATACAATTTATTCTTCTTCTCCCTCATTTTCTCAATCATTTGTTTCAATGTAAAGATTTGATCCACACATCATCTACCACTCCTAAACGCACCTTGTTCTTCACCAATCAGTCTTTCAGTCACTCGACGCACTCTTTCGACCAAAATACCAGCATATATCTTCCCTACAACACTCAATAAACTAATTCCCCCTATAATTTCCTACAGTTCCTTATCTCCCCCTTACCCTTATATGAGTACTATTACTTTTTTCCTCCAATCCCTCGGAACTATACCCTCCATAAACGCTTTATTACACAACTTCCAAATCCAATCAATCACTATCTTGCCTCCGTTCTTGATAATTTCATCAGAAATTTCGTCTATACCTGCAGATTTACCATTCTTCAACTTTCTCACTCTACCCATTACCTCCTCCTTACTAATGACTTCATCCTCAAAATACCTTTTCCTTCCTGCACTATCAAACTCACACACATTCAATATCACCTCTTTATTACTGAAAATGTTATGCAGATTTCCGAAGTGTTCCATCCACACTTCCCTTACATCCATTTCATCAGTTACGAAAACACTATCCCTATTCATTACTCGAAGCAGATTCCCTTTATTCTCATTCTTAACCTTTCGCGCTTCCTTCCAGAAGAGCCTCCTATTCCCTTGTAAGTCTCCATTCATCCTCCTTCCAAACTGTTCATTTATCTCTTTTCTCCTCCTACGTATGCACCTTTTACTATTTCTTTTTTCCACCTTAAATAATTCCAAACATCTTTCTTTTGAAACTTCATCATTGGCTTTTAGTTCATTCAACCACGCTTCTTTTTTACTTTCTTCACTATATATATATATATATATATATATATATATATATATATATATATATATATATATATATATATATATATATATATATATATATGTGTGTGTGTGTGTGTGTGTGTGTGTGTGTATACATAGAATGTTTAATTTATGCTAATATTTCCCGGCTTAGTTCTTTGGATTATTTAATTTAAAGAAATTAAATTTGGATTGTAAATTTAATATACAAATTGCAACTAAATTACTCTGATCAGAGGAATTTTTATATAGCGGCACATCGAATCATATGAAGAGACCTCTTCGCTCGGCTACTAAGGGCAAGGAACCCTTTATGTCACTAATAATAATATATATAGGGCGACAGGGCCAGCAACCCGGCTCTTTACTTTATGTCTGCAGAATTCTTGGACCAGCAATGAAATCTTATGCGCCTAGAAACACGATGTTCTGGAAAGCTCTGGGAAAACTGAGTTTCGAGGCCAAATGGAAGATGCTAGTTCCACTGAATAGGTGAAACCCTACCTGAGTGTATAACTCAAGGATTAGCATCGGAAACCATTGCGCCTAGAAATAGTTTTCTAGAGTGTTCAGGGATCAAGAGTTTCGGGACCAGAAGGAAGAAGATGCAAGTCCAACTGACAGGGCGAAAGTCCTACCTGGGAGATAATGATAATGATAATGATAATGATAATGATAATGATAATGATAATGATAATGATAATGATAATGATAATGATAATGATAATGATAATGATAATGATAATGATAATGATAATGATAATGATAATGATAATGATAATGATAATGATAATGATAATGATAATGATAATGATAATGATAATGATAATGATAATGATAATGATAATGATAATGATAATAATAATAATAATTTATAAAGATCCATTTTATACTCTAGTGTGGAGTTCTCCCCACAAATTAAGTATGTGTCGGTAAACAATTTATTGGGAAGATCAAGCTGGTTACTTAGATGGATCATAAGTATTGGAGCTTGTAAGATACTTTTTGTATTTAAGTAGGTTTAGTCCAGTGTTTATCCATCCGTCTCGAAATTAATATACCTCTAAATTAAATATAACAGACTTTTTCCCTTACTTAAAAAGTTCATTTCTCTGTTAACATCTTTGATCATAAACTATGATCGCACAGCTTCCATTAGTTTGATGCGATGGAGCCGGAGCTAATGTTTTCGGAATGCTCTGGAGCCAGAGATAACCCAATTAACGCCCTGGAATTATACTGTTAGAAAGGTCTGTGGAACCGAAGCCGCAGAGCCTCAAAGTTTTGGGTAGTTTGGGAACCGCAGCAAGAATAATTTTGATTGAATCCGAGACCGGTGCAATATATTTTTTGGTGACGCCGAACCGGAAGTAGTAAGATAATTTTTTTTAACCGTAAAATAAAACCGGAACCGGATAGTTTAAAATGATGGAGTGGGAACAGAACATTAAATAAAGATTGAGTTGGCAAAATTTAGGGGCTCAGCAGCCCTGCTTTTAAGAAAA
>JABUQX010073217.1:37500-42500 GCA_015478945.1 Trachelipus rathkii
AATGTATGACACTTAAAGGAAAACCAAATACATATTTGGAATCAGCGTATAAAGCTTATTACCGGAATGTAAAAAAACAAAAAAAAACGAAAAGTACGACACAGAAAAACAAATTACATATTTAAAATCTGTAGTATAAAGCTTATTATATACTTAAGTCGTTTCATCCACCCCTCTGTCCCACAATAAAGCAAGGCCCCACATAAAGTGAAGTTGAAGGAAATATATTTCCATTAAGGGGCTCGAGCCGATGGGGGACAGAGGAAGTCCCCCCCGTCGTCCACCTAGAGGCCGAGAGACCCCAACTCCTGGTATCAATGCGGTCTACCCTTGGGTATTCGTTAGTTTTAAATCATAAAACGACTTTGCATATAATAAGCTTTATACGCTGATTCCCAAATATATGGCTTATTTTGTAAAGTCTCGATACTTTTCGATTTTTATTCCGGTAATAGCTTTGCTGATTTAAATATGTGACTGATTTCCTATGAAAGTATCATACATTCGAATATACTCCTGGCCTCTTTCTGATATTTTGCCAAGTTATTTGTAAAACGTATTTATCATTTAATTTTAATAATAAAACGTAATTATCATTTTATTTTATTTGAACGAAAATTCGTACCTAAGAAAATAATTAATAACTAAACACAATTCGAAATAAGTTTATACAATTTTTAATAAAAATTTTAAAAAAGGAAAGTTTCTGATCTTTTCATCGAAAGTAATTTCTGGTCAATTATATACTGTATTTTAACTTTTTCAACAAAAAAAAAAAAAACACTCGTGTGTGTGAGACATCTCCGCTCACATATATATATATATATATATATATATATATATATATATATATATATATACTGCTGCTATATATATATATATATATATATATATATGCTATATCATATCTACTATATATATATATATATATATATAAATCTGTGTTACCCTAACAACTTTATCTTAACCTAGACTTAAAAGCCGTACAGTACGACCTATCTAGATGGATCGTCGTTGCAGTAGGACCTAGACCTAACCTAGATTGATTGTCGTTGCCGTAAACCTAGACATAGTGTACCTAACTAAACTTTATCATAACCTACACTTAAAAAGCCGTACAGTACGACCTATATAGACAGATCGTCGCTGCCGTAGGACCTAGATCTAACCTAGATAAATTATGATTGCCGTAAACGTAGACCTAAGCTAGATAATTAAAAGCGCATCACTGTAGGATATTCTAATATTGGAAAAAAAATATTTTGCAGAAACAGTATACTTGGAGCCACAATGTTTACTATTAACATAAAAATAACACTTTCCTCCTATTTTCGTAATTTCAATTCTTTCTTACACTTTTCAAAAACTTTTTTATCTACTATGAAATAAAATCTTGTAAGAATGCTAAAACTAAAATTTCAATTTTTTTCTAACACTTTTCACAAACCCTTTTATCTACTATGAAAAAAAATGTTGCAAGAATGCTAAAACTATAAAATCACTTTCACAAAGTTGAAATAAATTTTTTAAAATAGGAACAAAAAATTATGTGGACCTCACTCTTCAAATTTAAAAAATTAATGACGTTTAGTATTTATATATAGATATTTTAATTTGAAGCGGTCAAATAATGCCCAAAAGGAATATAGCCCATTTCAAAACATCTAGTTCATTCCCAAATGGGTTTCCTCGATATTTGTAACTTAATTATCAATAAATATCGATTTCAGGTCTGACAGAATCTTAAGTTTTACCAAAAGTTTTAATTCTATTTAGCAATTGAAATTCTAACTAGACATTATTATTATTATTATTATTATTATTATTATTATTATTATTATTATTATTATTATTAATTAATTGATTAATATTTATCCAAATTGTGGTTCCTATGCCTTTAATATAATTAATTCTGGTATTGGTAATTGGTATCCGACTCGGTATCGACCGAACTGAAAAGCTTAGTGTATGGATCGGTTAAAATTTTGATATATATATATATATATATATATATATATATATATATATATATATATATATATATATATATATATATATATATATATATATATATATATATATATATATATATATATATATATATATATATATATAATCAACTTAACAATTCACGATTTTATTTGTTTAATTTATGAATGGAAAACTTATAATGTTTGTTGCTTCCTTTTTTTTTTTTTTTTTTTTTTTTGCAGTTTTTATAAACAGTAAAATAGGTTTATGATGTAAATTTTTTTGTCTTATTATGCATTTAAAAATATATAATGCATTGTCTCTCTCTCCCAAAATGATTTTTAATTATTTTCTGAATACAATTAAAACTGAATAACAGATAATTCTGTAATTATGCTATATATATATATATATATATATATATATATATATATATATATATATATATATATATATATATATATATATATATTTATATATATATATATATATATATATATATATATATATATATATATATATATATATATATATATAACTAATAATAATATATATATATATATATAACTATATCTTTCTAAAATAACCAATATATATATATATATATATATATATATATATATATAAACAATACATATATAAATATATATATATAACATATATATAAAAACAATAACTTATATATATATATACCTCTTTATAAATAAAACAATAATATATATATATATATATACTCTATATATATATATATATATATATATATATATGTATATAACTCTTTCTAACTCTTTCTTATATATATATATACTAATAATAATAATAATATAACAATAACAATAATAACTAATATATATATATATACATATATAACTATATATATATATCCTCACTATACCATATATATATATGCATAATAATAATAATAATAATAATAATATAATCTATAATAATATATATGTAGCTAATAATAATATAATATATATATAACATATATATCATATAACCTTAATATGAACTTTTTTGACCCTGTGTTGCTATTAAAGGTGTTAAAATGCACTTATATTTTAAAAACACTACTTTACATAAAACTTTTTTTATAAAAAGATACATATTTATAAAACTATATATTTCTTGAAGTGACTTCTTTAATTGGTTGGTTGGTGCGTAAGTAGACTTTTGTAGTAGGGTGACGACAGCATGACTGTATTATGCAATGTATCTATAGTGTAATCTCCAAAGCCTCTATTATAGTTGGGAAGGTTGTATATACAAAATGATTCGGCAATTTTTCTTTTGTTGCTATCTTGTATGTATCTGATGTGTTTCATATTATTGATGTTGATTTGGTGGTTATGTATTAATCTATGTTGAGTAAGTGCGGAGTTTACTTGGTGTGTGTTTAAATCATGTGTGTGTTGGTTTTTGCATCTTTTGAAGTCTATGGTTTCACCAAAGTAGTTTTTATTGCAGGTATTACAGGGTATTTTGTATAAACAGGGGGGATTTTTTATTGTTGATTTGGGGGGTTTTAATATTTTTTTAATGAGGATGTTATTGGAAGGTATCAGTTGTATGTGTTTCGGAATAAGTTTTTTTATGTTGTTTGTGTTAATGTTTGGGATGGGTATATATGTTTGTGTTGTTGTTTTTTATGCTGGTGTGATAAAAAGTTTTCTTAGCTTTTTTGTATGCTGTATGTATTACATGGGGTGGGTATTTTAGTTTTTCAAACTTTTGTTTTAGGTAGGTAGTTTCTGTACTGAGGTGTGAAGGGGAGCAAATTTTGAATGCACGAAGGTAAAGGTTAGTGAGTGTAGCTAATTTTGTGTTGTGTGTGTGTGCGGAGTACCAATGAATATATGTAGGGTTAGATGTAGGTTTTCTGTATATTGTAAATGAAGGTTTTATGTTGTGGTCGGATATTACGAGGGTGTCTAAGAAAGGGATTGTGTTATTTGTTGCAGTTTCTATAGTAAATTGTATGTCATTGTGTATAGTGTTAATAAAGTTTAAAATGTTATGTGGGTTGGTTGCATTCGGCACAGCAACGAAGACATCGTCGACGTATCTGAGCCAAACGCAACCGGAAAGAACTTGATTGGGGAGAATGTAGTAGTGTTCGATAAGTTACATGTATATGTTGCTGAGCATGGGTGAAAGGGGGGATCCCATGCTCAGTCCTAAATACAACCAAGCGAAAAATAGCTTTAATATAAATTATATATATATATATATATATATATATATATATATATATATATATATATATATATATATATATATATATATATATATATATATATATATATATATATATATATATATATATATATATATAGAGAGAGAGAGAGAGAGAGAGAGAGAGATTGAAAAACTAAAAGGTCAGAACATTTCAGATGACTAACTACTACTATCCGTTATTTCTTTAGGTATTATTGTAATTTTCTCTAACTTTTAACCTCTGACGAGAAATGACAAGAAAAATGATTTTTTAAAGCCAATCTCTTTAGAAACAAAGTTTAAATTCTAATTATCATCAATTATATCATTAGGTAGAGTAAGTAATTACTTTTTTTTCTTCTCATCATTCTGAGAAGTTAAGCAAATAGAAAATAGGGTCGTATATTCTTATTGGTTGAAAGTAAGTTATAAATCCTTATTTATAAATCAAAAGTACATTTTGTCCTTCATATGCAAATGATTCGATTTATGGAAAGCAGACAATTTATTTTGATTGGTAATCAATATGCACCGTAACTGTTTGTAACTATTACAATTTCTAATATATATATATATATATATATATATATATATATATATATATATATATATATATATATATATATATATATATATATATATATATATATATATATATATATATATACATATATAACTCTATAACCATATCTTCCAACACTTTTTATATATATATATATATATATATATATATATATATATATATATATATATATATATATATATATATATATATATATATATATATATATATATATATATATATATAT
>JABUQX010073218.1:5000-16973 GCA_015478945.1 Trachelipus rathkii
CCCCTAAAGCATTTCACCCTGCTGGGAATCTAACCTGGACCGTAGCAGATATATGTGAAAGTGTTTTGACCACCAGACCATGATGAGCTAAAAGAACCCAACAATACTTCCTATGGTGAATATTCGCACCCATCAAATAGGACATGTCGTGCTCTTCCAGCTCACACTCGGGCCTGGGGCCAAACAGGGTACCGCACAAGGTGAAAATACTTAAGAACGGGGGGCCGCAAGATGTACTTTGCCAATGCCTTAGGAGTGTTTTTATCATTACAAAGTGGGATTGCGTGAAGAATTGCAATTCATTTTATTCTGTACATCTTGGACCCCGTTCTTAAGTTTTTTCAACCTTGTGCAGTACCCTGTTCGGCCCCAGGCCCGAGTGTGAGCGGAAGAGCTCGTTGTGTTCCTATTAAGTGGGTGCGAATATTCACCATAGGAAGTATTGTCGGGTTCTTCTTTTAGCTCATCTTGGTCTGGTGGTCAAACACTTGCACGTTTATCTGCTAGGGTCCATGTTCAATTCCAATCAGCAGTGCGAAATGCTTTAGGGGTTTTTTATCTTTTAATTATCATATAATATATATACTATATATATTATATATATATATATATATATATATATAATATATATATATATATATATATATAATATATATATATATGATAGATATATACGGTAAATAATATATATCATATTATGTGCATTTTCCAAATTCATTATTCGGGCCCACAATCGTCAAAATTTTCGAACACATCAAGAAATAAAATGGTTGACCATATCATTATTGAAAAAAGAAGATATTTTAACCTGTCTAGATTGGGTAATAGGTCTAGTAAAATGCCAATATAGGAAGACAGTTCACATGGATAAAACAAGAAAAAAATAAAAGGCAAATTAAGTTGCTGTGGATAGCTTTATCATTAGGAAGAGAATGAAACTCTGAAACGGTACAAATCATTTATACTCCTCATTACGTTTCGGGTATAAACCTAAATCAATTATAGTAAAATAAAATAAAAAAAATATAAATAATAATATTTTAAGAGTTTAGAATAATAAACATGTGAAATATAGAAATGAGTAAAAAAAAATTAAAAATATTTAAGTCAAAGTGGAAACAAAAACAAAATAATTGAAAAATAATAATCAGTAAAAATTGAAAAAGTTTCTTTATAATAATAATTTTCCTGTTTCATAAACATGAGAAAAAATAACTTAATACAATAAACGCTTCCATTTAACACATCTAGGCTTTCATTTAAATATCTACTAAAGTTTCAGTCTCCTAAGCCTACTTACTACTGCCACCTACTATCTACCAGACTACTAATATAAAGTTTTACTTAATTCTAAATATAGTAAATTTAAAATAATTCATATTTTTAAAATAATTTCAGGACTGTCGTAACAATCAATGTTCATTTTTAACACTAATCTTTAATAAAGATTCAAATGTTTTTATGTTTTCTGTGAAGTTGAAGCTTTACCTGTGTGGGTTCGAAGGTGAACTCTTAAACTGCCTCTCTGATTGAAACTTTTATCACAGAACAATTAAATGGTTTTTCACCAGTGTGGATTCGAAGGTGAACTTTTAAATTACTTTTACGATTAAAACTTTTATCACAGTAAGAACACTTAAATGGCTTTTCACCTGTGTGGGTACGAAGGTGGGTTTCTAAATGACATTTATAATTAAAACTTTTATCACAACAGGAACACTTAAATGGTTTTTCAACCGTGTGGGTTCGAATGTGGGTTTCTAAGTGAAGCTTACTATTAAAACTTTTATCACAGTAGGAACACTTATATGGCTTTTCACCTGTGTGGGTTCGAAGGTGAACTCTTAAACTACTTTTATCACTAAAGCTATTCTCACAGTAAGAACACTTAAATGGCTTTTCACCCGTGTGGGTTCGAATGTGGATTTCTAAATGAGAACTTCGATTAAAACTTTTTTCACAATAGGGACACTTATATGGCTTTTCATCTGTATGGATTCGAATGTGATATATTAAACTACATTTACTAACAAACTTTTTGGCACAATAAGAGCACGTGAATGATTCATTATTATTATACTTTCCTGTATCCAAAACGGAAATATCTTTCTCAATGAGATTTTTGAAATCATTATTGTCATTTTTATTAATCGAAGCTGAAGCACGCCCACTATATACTGTTGATGTTTTCGTATCTAAATTTCTGGAACAAGAAAAGTAGCTCTGCCTCATAATAAGCTTTGCCTGTGATGTGGCGCCTTCTGCTTCAACTTTATCTGAAAATAAAATAGAAAATACAATAACATTAATAAATAAGTCATTTAAAAAAAAATTGTAGGAAAAAATTTTAGAAAAAAAAAAAGTAGCTATAATTCATTCTCTTTACTATTTTAGTCAACTAAATAAATTTAAATATTTGTGAAGTCCCTGCGAACAAATTATGACTCAATTTGAGAAAATATATGTTAGGGGCCTATAACGTTTTTGAAACAGATTATGAAAGGTAATAAACGTCATTAAATCAACGACATCAAATAAGAAATAATAATCGCTCATAATCTAAAAACAATAATAAATTTTTGACTCCCGAGAACAGGCTATGATTATAGCTAACACGAACGTCGACTCCGAGAATGCTTTTGCAATACAAAAATTGTGATTGATTGAAAGTGTTTCAAAAAATTTTAAACTATGACGTCAATCGAAGCTAGTACCAAATGGTCGAGATGTTAAAAAAAAAAAAAAAAAAAAAAAAAAAAAAAAAAAAAAAAAAAAAATCTGGTCATCTAGAGTTTCTCTAACGAATCTAACAACACCTAACCTTACCTATCCTAACGCCTGCGGCGGCCTGTACGGGATTTTTTTTTTATGTGTCGACCATTATCCTGTCGCCCATTTGGGCTAATCCTCCGTCAGTCAGTCACATCATCATGAAAAATCATTAATCCATAATTTTAATAAGTGAGCACGAACGCAACTATTTACTAGTAGGATTTTTCTTTTTAGACTAAATACTTCCTCTGTTGGTGTTACCATCATCGTTATTAGCATAAATAATAATCATAACAATAATAATGTATGACGATAGTGAAGCGTGTGCAAGAATAAATGATGTTAAAAGTGATTGGTTTAATATTAATAGAGGAGTGAGGCAGGGATGTGTTATGACTCCTTTGTTATTCAATTTGTATATGGATGGGGCTATGAAAGAATTAGAGATGGGGGTGGCAGGAAATGGTGTTAGAATGATGGAGAATGGAGGTGAGTGGAGGGTCCCTACCTATTATATGCGGATGATTTGGTTCTGTGTGGCGAATCTGAAGAGAGTTTGAGAGGATTGGTAGAGAGATTTGGCAGGGTATGTAAAAGGATTGGTTTGAAAGTAAACGTAGATAAAAGTAAGGTTATGGTTGTGAGTGAGGACAGTCCTCAGTGTGAAGTTATGTTAGATGGTGAGCAGCTGGAGAAGTGTCTGAGTTTAAATATTTAGGGTATATGTTGGATGAGAAGGGTACGGATGATGCAGAGTGTAGTAGGAAAGTTGTGAATGGAAGGTGGCTAATCGTTGGTGAATGTAAAGAGACTAAGTCATGCGTGCGCTAAGGTCTTACATGAGGGTACATGTGTTAATGTATAGTAGTGAGACTATGGTCTGGAATAAGAGGTATAGATCTAAAGTTCAATGTGTTCAGATGAACAATCTTAGGAGCGTGTAAGGTGTGAAAAGAATTGATAAAATGAGGAATGAACGTATTAGAGTGTTGTGTGGTGTGAAGAAAGGGGTAAATGAGAGAATAAATGAAAGTACGTTGAGATGGTTTGGTCATGTGGAAAGGATGGATGATAGTCGGTTGGTTAAGCGGATGTATAGTGGTGAGTGTGTTGGGAATCGATCGGCTGGAGACCGAAAGAAAAGTGGATTGAGTCAGTAAAGGAATGCCTGGAGGAGAGAAATGTGAGTTTGGGAGAGGCGAGAAGAAAGGTGCATAATAGAAGTTATTGACGGGGTTTTGTGAGGGGATATGGTTGTGGTGAAACCCACATTGACGAGATGCCATAGGGAGGGTCCGTCGCGGTCCCGTGAAGCTCTAGGGTGGATTTTCTGACCAAGACGAGTTCTCACTAATAGGTATAAAAAGAGCGGTAAGACTGGGCTTCCTCTTCGACTTATGTCATATTCTTCTACTACATTTCTTTCTGTTTCCGGTGCATGTCAAGCACCTTACCCCAGTCTTGACGAAGGAACATGGATGAAGATAATAATAATAATAATAATAATAATATTAATAATAATAATAATAATAATAAAATAATAATAATATATTAATAATAATAATAATAATAACATAATGAATAATAATAATAAAATAATAATAATAATAATACATAATAAATAATAATAATCCTACTGAACATGATCAAAAAATATAAGCGTGTCTTCTAGATTTGAATAAAATCTTTTAGAATTATTAATTCTGCATCATTAATTAAAATATGAATCACAATTTAACTTCAAAAACAAAGTACTATATAGTCTCTCCTGAGAGAGAGAGAGAGAGAGAGAGAGAGAGAGAGGTGAGAGAGAGAGAGAGAGGAGAGAAGGAGCAGAGAGAGAGAGAGAGAGAGAGAGCAGAAGAGAGAGAGAGAGTAGAGAGAGAGAGAGAGAGAAGAGGAGAGGAGAGAAGAAGAGAGAGAGAGAGGAGAGAGAGAAGAGAGAGAGAGAGAGAGAGAGAGAGGAGAGGAGAGAGAGAGGAGAGAGAGAGAGAGTAAAGAGAGAGAGAGAGAGAGAGGAGAGAAGAGAGAGAGGAGAGAGAGAGAGAGAGAGAGAGAGAGAGAGAGAGAGAGAGAGAGAGAGAGAGAGAGAGAGAGAGAGAGAGAGAGAGAGGAGAGAGCAGAGAGAGATGAGAGAGAGAGCAGAGAGAGAGAGTAGAGAGAGAAGAGAGAGAAGAGAGAGAGAGAGAAGAGAGAAGGAGCAGAGAAGAGAGAGAGAGAGAGAGAGAGAGAAGAGAGAGGAGAGAGGAGAGAGAGAAGAGAGAGAAGCAGAGAGAAGAGGAGAGAGGAGAAGAGAGCAGAGAGAGAGAGAGAGAGAGAGAGAGAGAAGAGAGAAGAGAAGAGAGAGTGAGAGAGAGAGGAGAGAGGAGAGAGAGAGAGAGAGAGAGAGAGAAGCAGAGAGAGGAGAGAGAGAGAAGAGAGAGGAAAGAGAGAGAGAAGAGGAGAGAGAGAGAGAGAGAGAGAGAAGAGAGAGAGGAGAGAGAGAGAGAGAGAGAGAGAGAGAGGAAGAGAGAGAGAGGAGAAGAGAGAAGAGAGAGAAGGAGAGAGAGAGGAAGAGAGAGTAGAGGAGAGGGAGTAGAAGAAAGAGGAACAGAAAGAGAAGAAAGGGGAGTGAAGGAGAGTAAGATGAGTAGATGAGGAGGAGAGAGGGAGAAGAGAGAGAGAGAAGAAGAGGGAGAGAGAGATGTAGGAAGAGAAAAGGAGGAGAGAGGAGGAAGAGAAGAGAGAGCAAGAAGGAGAGAAGAAGATTGAAGAGGAAGGATAGAAAAGGGAAATGTGGATAATTATATAAAAAAGAACATATTGAAGGCCAACAACTTCAATGGAATGATAGATTCTTTAAAGGATAATGGTGACACCTAAAAGAAAAAGGTCATAAAAAACAATGGTAATAAAAAATTTAAGTGAACGATTGAAAAGCATAGGTAGAAAAGGAGACTTTACCGATAACTAGACGAACTTGTAAAGATTAAAAAAAGAGCTGCAGAAAATAATAATATTGCCGTTGATCTGACAAACAAGGAATATAAAAAGTCTCAAAACCAAAGACATTAAGACAAACAGACAAATGATAGAAACCAACTGTAAAGAGATGAAGAATTAGAATCATAATGAAAGAGAAAAGGAAAATTATAAAGAGGAAGACGGTTTTTTAAGTAGTGATGAATTGGTAATAAAAATAGATGGTAATAGCTCCATACCAGTCAAAGAGAGACTATCGTGAGATGAAACGGAAGGTCTATCAGACCGTGTAAGTGAAGAAGTGAAATTATATATTCACTCAAGTATGAGCTGATAAATCAGCCTCACCCTCAAAATACCAGCATAAACATGATCAATAACAAGTGTGAATGTAATGTTAAACAGGGTAGCTAAATATCCAGATTAGAATATAATAACAAGAATAAAACAAAGAAAAAAGTTTGATAGATGATCAGATGAGAATGGAAAGTATACTTGACAAACAAACCGAGTCCTCCCAAGATTAAATTAAAGAGATTAACGGACTTTATTATGTTACAGCTAAAGCACTGGAGGAGGCAATGAGAACAGGAAAAGGGGAGACAACTCCAGAGGAGAAACAAGAAACATCCCAGGAAATATAGATTGGAGAAACAAATAGAAAATCTTTGGAGAGAAATGTGACTATTCACTATGTTCTTGAGAGGACAAGTTAGAGAAAAAATAATTAAAGAGTAGAGAAGAAATCTTGAGGATACAGAATAAACCCAAGGAATGAAAAAAATCTAAACAAATAACGCACCTGTTCTATAAATACGATCTAAAACTAAACTCTACAAACAAAGAAAAAACTAAAAGGCAAGTTAAGAGTAGTCAAAAAAAGTTCAGATGGTATAGAAATGGAATTCAAACTAGACAAGTGAGCCTTTTTGAACAAATTAAAAATGAAGGAAAGTAAGTGCAGAAAATATTATTACTATCATTATTATTATTATTAATATCCCTAATAAAATATAAATATCTTAAGTATCATACAATCAAACATAAAATCCATAAAATGTAGAACATAGAGCAAGTAGTGGTGGTACTGTTAGTGATGGATGCGTTAGGAACAATGAAACTTAGCCTGATTGCCCACCTAGATAGATTCCTGATCAAAGTAACATCTGAAATGTTTGGAAGTAGAAATAAAGAGCCTAAGTATCATCTAGTTGGTGTTGGGTAAGTAAAGAACAATTATGTGCCAGCCTTAAAAAAAAAAATCCGATTATTTTAAATGATCTGATCTCAGCTATGGATATAGCGATATTTATTCATTCTATAGTTTTCTTTCTCGATTTAATTCATAATCACACTCAGAACATTTAATAATTTTTTCCTCCTCCTTTAGGGCTGTTAAGTACCAACCGTCCTCAAACCTTGAGTCAAAGACTGACACATGCACATGGCACATAATTATTCCCTCCTCTACATACCCAATACCAACCTAATGATACTCAGGCTCTTCTTTACCACCTCCAAACATTTCAGATGCTGTTACTCTAATTGGAAGTCTTCCTAAGTGGGCGATCAGGCTAGATTTTACAATTCCCAAAGCGCCCACAACCACCGGTATCACCATCACTTCTAAATTTGATTTGAATTTACATTCAAAACTGCAATGATCACATTTAAACTCCTTACCGTGTGACTTCGAATGAAGTTCCAACTCATCTTTTTCATGATTTTTCAAATCTTTGTTTTTAATCTTTTGGTTCTTTCTTCTTGACGACGACTGAGGTTCGTTTCTCAAAGGGCTTTTTCCTTTGACTCTGTCATCTTTCTCTCCATGGTCTACATCACTAATGTGAGTCTACAAAATAATAAAGAAAAATGCTTAAAATTTTTTATTTGCCTAAGTACCTTTTAATAAAAATAAAATTTCAAATTTAAAACCTAGCTAAAATTAATTAATCTATTCCCACCAAATAATAATAATAATAATAATAATAATAATAATAATAATAATAATAATAATAATAATAATAATAATAATAATAATAATAATAATAATAATAATAATAAAAATTATAATAATAGTGAGAAAAGCAGGTACACAAGATGAAAAATATATTTCTTCTATAAATCAAACAGTAAATGATTTTAGGTAAATAATAAATAGGTTTAATTGCGTGTTCCCAAAGGCGAGGGTATTCTACAGCCTTTTTTCTTCTTTCAATGGCGCAGAGAGGAACAATGAATTCAGAAAGAAATAATTGAGGAGTTAATGTCATAAACCAGAAAGGAAGGAAAAGAATCAGAATATAAAATTAGATCAGAAATTGTGGATGTTTTTAAAAGGATGAAAGACGTAACTCCCTGACTTAGATTACTTACTTTGTTAAAAAAGTGGTTGGGAACCTTTTTACGTGTGAAAGCCACATTGAAATTTGCCACCAGAAGTGAGGTCACAGTCAATGAATACGATTGGCGTTTATTCATTTTAAATGAATGAGTCACAGAAGATTTTACTCTTCATCAGCGGGATTCGAACACTGGACCTCCGCGTTGCTGAGGTAACAGTAACCGGATGCTCTAACCACTAGGCCATCCACGTCCCCAAAAAAGAACGCTTCAAGCGTAGTTCCTAAAGCACCCGGTTTTCTCATCCCATAATTGCTGAGTACTCAATATTTCATCCATTTGCTCGAATATAATTCAAAATACCTATCTTTTTTTAATGTGTCATTTAAAACGACAGATTTGGGACAGACAATGAAAAGAAGTTTGTGCATTTGGATCTGAAAGTTCTCTTAAAATATACATTTGAGTGTGAATGAATTATAAAATGTAGTGTTTATGTTTGGCACAATGCCATCAATAAGAAATAATTATTTTGTATGAGTTCACAAACTATATCCCATTATGTATTATTGAAACTAATTTGAATTTATGTTTCTTAAAATAACTACGATTTATCATGATAAGCCTCAGAAAGCCAAACTTGATGGCCCAGAAGACCACATGTGGCCTTAAGGCCGCAGGTTCCCCATCAATGGCTTAAACTAACAGGTAAAAGTATTTGAACAAATAAGAGGTTTAACAATGACGAAATATGTTTTTGTGAAGAAAAAAAAAAAAAAAGTAATAAACTTTTCCAAATTGAATTCTCTCTCTTTGCTGATCTCAAAAGTGTCTTGAAACAGAAAAGTTATATTATTTAAATCGGCTGAAAATTTTGTTCATTTCTAGGGAGGGGGGGAAATTGGGCTCAGCCCGAAGCATGCCGTTAAAAGAAACGGTTGAGTTACCTCTCAAAATTGCGACCCTTGTAACTTGGAAACTAAAGTCACAGAAATTTTTTATCGCACTAGTGATAAAATATTTTATGAAAAAAATAAATTTCATAAAAGAATCGTTCTAATTCATAAGAAACAAATAAAACAATCTTTTAATTCTCTATTCTTACCAGACTTTTTTCTAATCTAGAAATTTGTTCAATATGTTGATCAGTCTCCAAATATTCTTCCTTAAAACTCAATGGCTCAGTTTTTATTTCAATCCCATCTTTGACATATATGTCTGAGTAAATTATTTCTTTCTGTGGAAAAGATAAATTTGTAAATGATAAGTTTTATTGTAACAACAACAACAACAAATAATAATAATAATAATAATAATAATAATAATAATAATAATAATAATAATAATAATAATAATAATAATAATAATAATAATAATAATAATAAATTCCTTACTGGAACTTCTTCCAACCATGAATCCTGTTCAAATCTTTGACCATCATTTCTGACATCTTCTGAACTTTCTAAGAGTTCATCCTTAATTTCCATCTCACTCTTAATATCCATAATAATCAATTCAAAATTTACTTTGTTAAAATATCTCAATGCCACAAAACCTTTCCTGCTTGATAAAACAATTAAAATGTTTATACTAATCTTTATTGAATGGTCTTTAATATTTTTTAAATGATGAAGATAAAATATAGCCTATACAAATGCAGGCCCTATAGCCAAAACTGATTCATGTTTTCTTGAGAGAGAGAGAGAGAGAGAGAGAGAGAGAGAGAGAGAGAGAGAGAGAGAGAGAGAGAGAGAGAGAGAGAGAGAGAGAGAGAGAGAGAGAAGAGAAAGAAAGAAGAAGAGAAAGAGAAAGAGAGAGAGAGAGAGAGAGAGAGAGAGAGAGAGAGAGAGAGAGAGAGAGAGAGAGAGAGAGAGAGAGAGAGAGAGAGAGAGAGAGAGAGAGAGAGAGAGAGAGAGAGAGAGAGAGAGAGAGAGAGAGAGAGAGAGCCTCAATCAGATTGACTCAACTCAAGAACCTCGCAAAGCTCGCAGATTTCCATGACTCAATAACCTCTCAAAGTTACTGATTACAAATGCTAATATATATATATATATATATATATATATATATATATATATATATATATATATATATATATATATATATATATATATATATATATATATATATATATATATATACTATATATATATATATATATATATATATATATATATATACCTATATATATATATATTTAAATTTATACATTGAAATATATATATATATATATATATATATATATCTTCTTCTTCTTCTTCAGCTTCCTCTTTGCCCCAAGATTGGGGGTAAGGTGCGCTACAAGCATCGGAAAAGAAAAGCAGTAGGAGAACATGACAAACGTCGAAAAGAAAGCCCAGCCTTACCGCCCCCTCTGTACCATTAATTAGTGAGAGCTCGTCACAGACAGAAAATCCACCCTAGAGCATCATGGGACCACGACGGACCCTCACTATGGTAAATCGTCAATGTAAGGGTTCATCCCTGGCCCAGGTGGGCCACAACCATGCCCCCATACAAAACCCCGCCATTCTCTCCTATCATGCACCTTTATTCTCGCCTCTGCCAAACTCACATTTCTCTCCTTCAGACATTCGTTCACCGACTCAATCCACTTTCTCTTCGGTCTCCCAGCCGGTCGGTTCCCAACACACTCTCCACTATACATCCGCTTAACCAACCGACTTTCATTCATCCTTTCCACATGACCAAACCATCTCAACATACTTTCATTTATTCTCTCATTTGCCTCTTTCTCCACACCACACATGTCTCTAATACGTTCATTCCTCATTTTATTAATTCTTCTCACACCTAGCATGCTACTAAGATTGTCCATCTGAACACATTGAACTTTAGATCTATACTTCTTATTCCAGACCATAGTCTCACTACCATACAATAACACAGGTAACAACATACCCTCATGTAAGACTCTAGCGCACTCAAGACTTAGTCCCTTGACATTCACCAACGATTTAATTGCACCAGCCACCTTCCTGCCATTCTCACAACTTTCCTACTACACTCTGCATCATCCGTTCCCTTCTCATCCAACACATACCCTAAATATTTAAACTCAGACACTTGCTCCAGCTGCTCATCATCTAACATAACTTCACACTGAGGACTGTCCTCACTCACAACCATAACCTTACTCTTATCTACGTTTACTTTCAAGCCCCTCCTTTTACACACCCTGCCAAATCTCTCACCAATCCTCTCAAACTCTCTTCAGACTCACCACACAGAACCAAATCATCCACATATTCATACAATAGGTAGGGCACCCACTCACTCCTCTCCATTCTCCATCATTCTAACACCATTTCCTGCCATCCCACCTCAAATTCTTTCATTTAACCCCATCCATATACATTGAATAACCAAGGAGACATAACACAACCTGTCTCACTCCGCTCTATTAATTCTAAACCAATCACCATTGACACCATTTATTCTTACACACACATTTCGTCCTTACATACTTTTGGATTCCATTCAGAAGCCTACCACCACCAACACCATATATCACTAATACCTGCCATAAAGCTTCCCTAATAACTCTATCATACATATGTTGTAAATCCATAAAAAAACCTAAATATAATTTATTCTTCTTCTCCCTCCTTTTTCTCAATCATTTGTTTCAATGTAAAGATTTGATCCCACACATCCTCTACCACTCTAAACGCACTTGTTCTTCACCAATCAGACCCTCAGTCACTCGACACTCTTTCGACCAAAATACCAACATATACCTTCCCTACAACACTCAGCCCTATAATTTCTACAGTTCCCCTTTTCTCCCTTACCCTTATAGAGGTACTATTACCACTCTCCTCCAATCCCCGGAACTATACCCTCCATAAACGCTTTATTACACAACTTCAAATC
>JABUQX010073219.1:0-10000 GCA_015478945.1 Trachelipus rathkii
TATTATTAATATATTATATATTATATATATATAAATATAATATATATACATATATATATATAAGTATATATATTATAATATATATAGTATCTATATTATATATAGTATAGTATTATATATATAATATAATTAATATATATAATATATATAATATATATATATATATATATATATTTATTATATATATATGTATATTATATATATATTATATATATATAATATCTATATATATATAATATATAATATTATATAATATAATATATTATCTATATATTATAATATATATATATATATATTATATATATATATATATATATATTAGTGTTTCGGCCGAGCTCCGGATTCTTTTTGCGCACGCACCGCTTCCGCCCCGGGAGTTGGCGCACCTAGACCGCACGCCACTCATCATTTACCGCACCGCACCAACCGCACCGGCTCTTTTGCAATGCGTCACGCGACCGCACCGCACTGTCATCCGAGAGCGTACCACAGGCCACCGCACCGCACCGCACCAAAATTTGCGCACCAGCACCGCACGCAAACCGCACCGACATATATTATAAGTATCATACTATATTATTATATATAGTATATATATATTTATATATATAATATATATATATATATTATAAATATATATATAATATAATATATATTATATATATCTATATATAATACTGAGAAAAGTAGCTAGTGCTGAAGCGATGAGTTACCCACCATTTGGGGCATAAATGGAATGTCTTAGAAGTACATCCATATGGCACTCCATGTGCCCAATGGTTCTCCCCTTTTGCTCTCTATTCCATATTCTCTTACATTGGAGTAAACTCCCTCCCTTATCACACGACCATAAACATACAATTACAGGACCCACTGTACCTCTTAAAAAGAAAAAAAACATATAAATTGCATTCACTCGCGATTAGTGCGACGAGCCTATAGGGGGCTTCTCGTCACCATTAAGCATTGACGGCCTCCGTGATGAGTGATGCCGCCACTGACTGGCCGGGCCTGTTTTTGAGTGTACGGGGTCTCCTTTCTTCTCATAAATTTCTGCGACCAGTTCTTTGGTGTTACAAAATCTAATTTTCATTTTCCTTACACATCACTGCTCCTCTAAACCTCATTCTCTTGCTGGAGTGGCAACCTGATCTTTACCTTCAACTTAACCTAGATAACCTTGGTTTAACTCAACTTGTGCTCGTGCTACTAGCCACATGGACGCGCGTTAGAATCTACTGTCATTTTTCAAATTCCAGAAACCATTGCAACTTCATCTTTCATCCAAAACGTGGAAAAAAAGCATATCTTCTCCATAAACCATCTAAAAAAATTCTCTTCTCAGTAGAAAGCTGCAATAAATCTTACTGTTCTTTTCTCATACCTTTATGACATTTTTCTAAAAATGTCCCAACTCTCCTTCAGCTTCGCTCTTCTCGTCCCTTCTTTTAATATTTTCCGCAACATAAGACTGCCGTTCATCTTCAATTAAGTTGAACTCTTGCATCAAAACTCTGCTTCCTTATTCCCACCTTAAGACGATGTCCAGTGTTATTGCTTCTTCTCCAGCTCCTCCAACATATTTAAGCCAATATTTGTAATTTCTTCAAAAAAGGTGTTAATTTCTTGCTTTTTCAGAGCTTACAATACGAAGGTTACGGTTCTGATGGTGATTTCCTGCGCTGTAGTTCTCTAAACTTGTGCTTTCAAGCTTGCCTTCTGCCTTGTTTGTAAATTAATTCCGTCCTCTTCCGTTCTACTTTAGTCTTTCCCTTTTCTTGCTTGGGATGAAGGGTGCTTCCTGTTACTAAAAAGAAGGGAACTAAATCTTATATCCTCCATACCATCTGCCATAATCTCTCTATGTCTCTTCTTGTTCTTCATGATATTTTCGAATCTTATCCTAGCTAAGAGATGCTTGCAGTCATTTTCACTTTCTTCGTAAGGAGTGTTCCAATGGTGCTCATCATTTTCGCTCTTTCGTAATGAGCGTTCTTATGATGCTGATCATTTTCGCTCTTTCGTAAGGAATGTTCTAATGGTGCTCATTATTTTTGTTTTGAATTCACCGCTCATATCCTTCAATCTATAAATAGTGATGCACTCATAGTTTCTGGTTTTATCCCTATCTTTCTACTTTTCATAAAAGACCTATCTCTATTACTTCATCACACGTCACCCCTCTTATGCCTACGACGTCACCCTTCATTACTCCCCTCATTTTGATAGACGTCCTTTTCAACAACAGTTAGCTCACGCTAGGAGGGCCCCCTTGGATCAACTAGCATATCTGATCTTTCTCGAATAGATGATTATATATATTATATATATATTATATAGTTATAAGATATATAATAATATATATATATATATAAATAATTATATATTATTATATATATATATATATATATATATATATATTATATACTGTATATATGAATATCTTTAGGATATTTTATATTAAATATATATATATTATATTATAATATTATATATATATTGATTATATTATATATATTATATTATATATATATATAATATATATATATATTTAATATACTATAAATTTATAATAATGAGTATAGCTATACTATATATATATATTATATTATATGATATTATATATATAGTGTATATATATACTATATATATATATTATATATGAATATATATATAGATATATTCCTATATATAATATATATATATAATAAAGCATATAATATATATATATATATTATATAACTATATACATATATATATTTAAATATCAATATATAAATTATTATATTCGATCGTTTTTTAAATATTGGCCTTGACTTATTCGCATTCGCAATATTAAAAAATACTGTATATCATCTTTGCATTCGCACTCGGAAACTAGGAATGCGATTAGAAAATTGTTCTGATGGAACTTGTTAGAAAATTTATCAACTTTTGTGAGACCTTAACTTAGAATGAGTTTAACTGTAGTGCTGTCTCAGGTAGGTGACAGGTAATTGAAGTGGTCGACAATCTAGCAATATTTGAATAATGAAGGCTCGTACTTGGTAAGTTATTTCGCTCGAAAATCCAAGTTCTGTTGAACGCAATTCGGCAATTGGCATCCTATCCAGTATGGTTGGGATTATTCGATATTGTCTCCCATGACAGCACCGCAAAACCGTACACTTTGCAACATCGTATATTCTCGGTAAGAGGAATTTTCAAAGACATTCCAGAAATCAGAATTTGTAAGCCCAGCTTTGAGATTGAAGAAAGGAAAAAGTGATTATTCCACATAAATCAGCCAATAGACCAGAAAGGAGATTTCTAAAGAAGAATCTCAACATATCGAATATCAGTGATGGGACAAAATGAAGACGAAAAATATAAAGGAGGATATAGTAAATTTATCAGAAATTATAGTAATGGATGATCTTTTTCTGTTTCAGTGACGTGAATAATGTCTTGGTTTTTTACGGCTAAGAAGTGTCGGTCTTTTCAACACACTATTCAATAGGAAATACAACAGATATATTTTGAAAGAAAATATAATGAAGAGTTATAAACTAAAGTTTCAGAATCAATCCAATCTTTATCAAGATAATCACCAAGTTTAGTGGTCTTTCCTCCACCGAACGAATGTGTTATGAGTCTCACTCAGGGATTAGTTTTCCTTGTTTTCCCTCTGAGTAGTCATGCCGTTGAAAATATTATTTCAGAAGTAAAATTTTTTGTCGTGCTCTGAACCTCTCACTGTGAACGTCATAATCAGGTGAAATAAAATCCCTGAAAAAAAAAAAAAAATAAAAAATCCCTTGCATGTGAACGTATTTAATGGCAATGTTGGCGAAAAATACCCATTGCATGCCACTGAATATACTGGTGTCAGTGGGATAGGCTGGTGCCAATATAGAGAAAATTCTTTTCTTCTTAAGTGAACACACCAACTCGTCGCTCATCTAAACATTAGAAAATTTGTGACATCTCAATGACAAGCAGTCAGCGAAGTTTCTCCTCAAAATATCAGGCAATTGCGGCACAGACTTTAGTCATTTCGACCACGGCTTCAGTAGAAGAACCTTAAATAAATATGCAGGCACAGAAATAAGATGTTCGCTAACTTTCAGTAATACATGAGGTTACTGAAATTATGTTAAGGTTTCAAGAACTTAATGAATCTCTCTGTAGTACGGTAGCTCTGATGATAAAAAAATGTCTTCCCATCTCAAGACAATTCTAATTCTAACCATTGTAATGCATTGTACTCCAATCATTGTTAATATATCATATGATAAGTCGGCAAGCCACTTTTTTGTCATTCTCTTTGTAATAACTCTGAACGAGAGTATTAATATCCTCAAGACAATGACAGTCAGAAGTAAAAACTATGAGAGAGAGTATATTTGAGATCTTTCCTCTTACAATTTATTGGTTCGGATACAGCTGTTCTCGTGTCTTTTTTTATCAATGTGTACACGCCCACCACGTTCGCAAAGAAGCGCCACACTAAACTCAATAGACAACTCTCAATGGGTGGGTCCCTGGCCACACTACACTCACTTTAACACATAATACGAAACACTAAATAGGCAGAAAATGCTTCCAGTCAATAAAATAAAGACTTAAATTAATCAATAGACCTAATAACATAACAATATCCATAAATGAAAATTGTAAAAAGAAGATTCCACTTCTTGGAGGATACAAGAAAAAAAGAAGTTATTGAAGTGGGAAGCATCACATAAAAGATCATGGGCGAATGCTTTTAAAGAAGTGTTTAGTAATACATAATAGACGGCCAAAGGGTTAGTTGGTCATGAATATAACAATAAGCGAGCTATGGCGACGGGCAAAATTCTGTAGATGGGAGGTTGTTGACACTATAGTGAGAGTGTGATTAGAGACAGAATTAAAAACGAGGCGCTGCAAGTGTATCCCCATCGTGTAAGGCGCTTTCGTTCGGTGAACGAAAGACTCACCAATAAATATTCCTTTATTTAAAGCCTTGATCGGAGAGCAGGAATAGCATTCCAGTTGAGTGGAGATGGCCTGTCGAATAGTGATATAGAAACAGCTCCTACCAAAAGAAGAGGCCATTTTGGCCTCGTCCTCAGCGGATTTTCATTGCCAGTTACCCCTCCATGAGAGGGGGTCCAACATTACGAAGGCATTTGTTTTTTACCGGAAATGCTTGCTAGGATCTTTGGTTTCTTCATTTTTTAGAATAAGGGTTGTTAAGCTCTTGGAGGCCGCTGAGCGTCGAATAAATGGCAAAGAGTGGCCTTGGTTAAGGAATAGAAATTCGAGAAAGGGCAACCATTATAACCATTAATTCTGCCATCACGAAATTGAAGCATGAGGGAGGGAGGGTGGGAGAGTTTGCGTTTAGACGCGCTCCATTACTGTCCCTGTTTTAGAGCAATGTACAAGACACTGAAACTGGTTGGTAGTCCTCTCATACTGATTTAGGTGGGGAGGAAGGCCGAATCACTTCAGCATTCTCAACGTCTGAAGCAACTAATTAATGAGAACCCAACACACACATTCCGCAGATCGTACCCACGCAATCTTGAAACACACTTGACCTATGTTCACCACTTCCCTCTCTCTATAAATACACCACCTTCACTCCTATTGGTAAAGTCTGCCCACACTTCATATCTCTTAACTTTTACATACTTTCTGTCTCCAACAAGCTCCATCCTCCCTACACGCGTTTTTCCTGGCACTTGATCGGGATTGATTGGGAGGCCTTGCGTTGTTTCTACGCTAACTATTATATGCATTTTTACTTTGATTATTAATTTTGATTTGGAGAATGAACTGCTTTGACTCTGGTCGACGCTTCAGCTCGCTGATAGGTGCGCAGCTGTTAAATTGTTGACGAGTAGCATGGTGTTCCATTCCTTCTTCGACTAAATCTTTCTCTCCTCACTAATCCATGGTTCGCTCGTGCTGCTCCATCTGGCCATTCCAGGCTAGAGGACAGTGCAGTATCGGGGTGGAGAAAATTTCTCGTTATTTTTCCTCTTGCATATTTTCATTTCGCTAGAAATCGTTGCAGGATACTCTTCGTCGAGCAAAGAGCGGGCTTTCATCAAACAAAAGTGCGCTACCTCCTTGATTCTCCTAACTGATAATCTTTCTTGCCTCTGCCAAAAACATCTCACGACTTCTGTAATAATCTGTTTGATCCTCCTCTATTTCGATTCTGATGGTTCTGTTGCTAATTTCTCGCAACCTGAAAGACCGAGATCTCTTCGGCCTTCTCTATTTTTCCTCTAACCAACCATTTAGACGATTTCTGCGCATTCCTCCCCCCCCCCCCCCACCCCTTCCCCCTTCTCCTTGCTCCAATGTCGCATGTCGTGCAAGTGACCACTAATGATCGGTAGGCACGTGCTGGCGATATATGCAACGCTTAGGAAGGCGGATACCCGATGGCATTCCTCTCCGAGTGTATGAGAGGGAGTGTGCTTTCGTTCTGACCCCGCCCCTCGTTCAATCCAGCGGTTGTATTTCTCTAGTGTCTCAATACTAATACTCCCTCAGTATGGAAGCACGCACAATGTCCAACCTAGTTCCCGGAAATAAAGGAACGCAATCTGATTCCTTCTAACTAGCCCTAATACTCTGCAGTTGATTCTTCTAAGATCTTTGAAACCTGCTCAACTCTCATCTTCTTAGATCATCCTGGAATACTCATTCACTCCTTTCGCAGACGCTGCAGTATCGGGCTTTCGCGCCGAGGTCTACTGGCGATGATACTTTCCTATCTATACGATTTATGGTTTCCGCCCTCAGGAACTACGGGGAGACCGTTGCGTGGTGGCGCCTGACATATCCAAGCATTTGACCGGGTATGGGCACGCGCCGCTGCTCTCCAAGCTCCCCTCCTTTGTGTTTCCTCCTTCTCTTTTCTTACTTATGTTTAGCTTTCTTTCAAATCGCTCAAAATATCGGCAATGGTTGATTGGGGCGACTTCTTCTTTTTCTATCAATTTAGTGGTGTTCCTCACGGTTCTGTTATCTCCTATCGTTTATTCCACTTTTTCATCCTAATGATTCTTTCTCATCTGCACACTAACTCTATTCCACCTCGTAAGCCGATAACTCGTAACCCTCATTCTCAAAACTCATTTCAAATGATCTGGTCCCTTCTTTTACTTCTAAAATTGCTTCTCGTCTTAATCTTTTCCCGATTCATTTCCTCGCTGATCTGGATAGAAATTTTCCTGTGGGGTCGTCTCAACCTTTGTGAAAATCAATTTCTTTAAAAACCAAGACTGTCTACAGAATCTCCTCTCTAAGACGCCTTCCTAACTTTTCTATCTCTTTCGACGTTCTCTCGTCTCTCCGTTGCAACAACTATAAGCATCCTTGGTCTTTACATATAACAAAAAAATGTTCTTGGAACCGTCACTCCACATACTGGTTCTAGGGCGGCCTCAAAGAAACTGCTGCAGTTCTGTGTTCAGGCTTCGAGCATTTCCTTCTTTCAGTTGCACCCAGCTATACAATGTGGCGCTCATCCGTCCTTGTAAAATGGGAGTACTGGCTCACTAATCAGGGGGGACAGGCTCTGGTTCCACCCAGGCTTTTGGATATGGGTCGAGTCAAAAGCCAAAAGCCTATATAACTTGTTGCTGCACTCCAGTTCACTTGACGCCTCTATCGTTGCGGCGGCAATGTTGGTGCTTTATCTCTTTTCTATAGGTATAACAAGCGGCAGGTGCTCGAGGGAGCTTATCCTACGCAGTAACCACCACCTTAGCGGCGCTCCTCGTTAGCACAGAGGGCTGCTGTTGTTAGCCATGAGTTTTGTGTTGATATGGTAACACCAGGCTAGTCGCTGCGGCGTGGCTTCCTTTTTTCCTGCCATCCGTCTTTCTGTGGAAGTCTCTTCAGTCTTCGTGTTTCCTGCTGAAGTTTAATCTCTCTCACTTAAAAGGCCTGCATCTGTGCTCATCTGCCGTATTTGAGTTGTGATGAAATATCTAGTTGCAACACTCCCTACTGAATAGGTCTCTATCCGTGATGGTGGTAACTGTATAACAAAAAAAGACACGGCAGGGTGGCTAGATTGGAGAGATAGAGAGGTCAGGGCCAAGCAAAATGGTGTGAGTCGGGATAGCCGAAGTGTATACCCTTTATCATAAGAAACGGCAGCACCTTTTGCAAAGGGATGTAAGGAAAAAAGATGTTATGAACTGTGTTTGCAAATCGCCAGACCATAGGATCTGAGGTTCTCCTGCGAACGGTGTCAGAAGCATGGGAAACGGTATTGGGTTGAAAAGGAAGATAACTTCTGCAACAGGATGTATGTCCTCGAGAGAGAGAGTAGCATCACATTGGATTCACTTCAAGGCTTCACCCGGGGGGACGACGGAAGGTTCAGTGGACGATAACGATATCGCGCTCGTCTTTGGATGGGATTTCTAACAAGTGTAGTAGAGTTGGGGAGGTCTGACCATATACTTACACAGCCATAGTCCACTTCTGAAGGACCAGGGTCACCCTATAGAAGGTAAATAGAACATGCGTGGCACCTCAAATTTTGAAGCGAGATGGCAATGTCATTCGCAGGAGTTTAATATGCCGGTGCGCATGTTAAAGTGGCCAGTCTAGAATGAGTTCTATGAAATTTGGTACTTGTGAAAGTTAACAGGATTTTGCAACATATTAGGCTAAGTTCGCTGGAAGAAGATGTGGCAGGTTCTTCGATTTCTTTTTTTTCCTAAAACTACTTTGAGTTTTGGTGGCAGAGAAATTGGAGTTCAGAGGGATTACCCCATTGTGAACATAATTCTCAATAGCTATTGGAAGTGTTTCGTTAAGAAGAAAAGCGGCAGCCTGGCACCGCTAAGTAATAGACGCAGGTCGTCAAACATAAACAGAAATTGACCATCGCTGGAATAGAAGTAACTATGGCCATTAAATCCGAGGAGCAATATAGTAGTGAACACTTAGAAAACTAACCCTACGAACGTCCTTCATCAAGAGTAAAGTTGCTGTACCATTAATATGGGACAAGTGAACACTCGTTAAATAGAAATATTTGTTTACCTAACATCATTTGTAATTTTTGAATAAACCTCGGATAGAAATACAGTACTTGCTAAACTGTGTTTGTACTAAACGTATTAGTGATGCCTACATCGGTTAACTTTCCTTGCCCAAAAAATTTTTACTAACTTCTTGTAAACCTGCCAATTCTCCCTCTTATTCGCTATATATATATATATATAATATATATATTATATATATACTAAATATATATTTATATAAATATATATATAATAAATAATATATATATATATATATATATACTATAATATTAATAATATAATATATTAATATATATAATAATATATATAATATATATATATATTATATAATTATAGGAACTTCTCTCTTTAAAGGCTAGTTAAACCGAAATATATCGACGCGAACAATGTTATATCGATTTTTTCGAGATTATTTCGGGGATAGGCAATAGGTGCGAAAAGGTTGCCAATAACAGCTTTTCTTTCTTTTTTTTTTAACTAAAGGAATATACCCAAGATTAAATAGCAAAGATAGAAAGAGTCAGGGTCTCTCGCTCCAGCGGGGGAGCGACGGGGGGACTTCGTCCACCCCCTCTGTCCTCCGTCGGCTCGAAGCCCCTTAAAAATATATAAAAAAAAACTTTATAAAATAACATATAAAAATGAACATGATAAAATAAGCAACATGCTGGCACTATTCCGCTCGTATCTATGGAGTTTTGGCTACACGTTAACACTACAGTGGCTGCACGATGTAAGGATTAGCAACTTTGCGATATCGGAATTTTTATGGTACTTTCCTTTTAAGGGGTAAGTGCCTATATATATATACATATATATATCATAACTACTATATAATATTCATAGTATATAATATACTAAGCTATATAGTATATATTATAATACAAACATATATATACATAAACATAATTTAATAATATATTAAGATATAAATAAATATATAATATAAT